>KK902560.1:0-46826 GCA_000696445.1 Aquilaria agallochum
TTAGAATACCTCTAAGGGTCACTTATGACCGGCACAGTTAAATCAGCTCTTATGCCCTTTGACCAATCCTATTCCTAAGCAATGCACACTAACCAACATCGCAACCACAACTCACTGCACTAATGCTACCCTTAAGCTTATAGGTAAAACCTTAACTACTTTAAGGGTCTAAACAAAACTTGCCCTTTTACAGGCCCTTATGGGTTCAAAAACCCACACCTTGCCGAAATCCTAATTTTTCTAGGCAGGCTAGTCACAACCACAGACATAACAGTTTAAACAAGAAACTACTTACTACTACGCTGTAAACTTAAAGGTACCTCTTTCTTTGTTGTCAGCTCCTTGACCAATCAATTGATCCAAACAAAACTGCTTGATTGCCTATGAGTACTGGCAGTGCTTCCCCGGTGATTGAGGCATTCTTCAGTTTAGCCTTGCTCAGGCTTCGGCTTTGAGAATGTTTATGGCCTTCGTACTTTATCTCCCTTGATTCCGTGCACTTAACTCATAGCCCCACTTCTGGTTTGTGATGTTCTTCTTTGGGTTCCATGGACTCCACTTGAACTGATTCTTTCACGAACTTTACTTTGGCCTCAACTTACCTTAGGGTGGAGATGTTACTCTCTTGGCCCGGGTGCACACATGGTTCTAGTACACCGTAGCCCTTACCCCATGGTCTATTGCTCTTTCGGTATCCATGTTACCCTTGCCCTTAGGTGATGATGGCTCACTTGGCCTCGGTGCACCTTTAACAACTTAGTGCTCCTCGGCCCTTACCCTTGGGCTATTCAACTGCTTGTCGAGCTTTGCTCTTATCCACATATCTATGCATATTTCTTGACCTAGGTCCTGCCCTTAAGGTGGGGATTCCTCCCTTGGTCTCAGTGTACTAGTAGGCCTTAGTACACTTCAACCCTTACCCCTTAGACATGAACCATGATCTCCGCTCCAGTAAGGGATTCAAACACGCTTCTTGGGCTATTCACACCATAGTCCAACTGGGACTGTACCACGAAATCACCGCCTTCCTATGGCTAATTCCATAAAGCCACTTAGACCTTTGTTCGGTCCCTTGCCTCAATTTCCAAAACCTTACCGGGTATCCGCCCATATACCTGCAACCAAAGCCAGACAACAACTCCAAGAATACTTATAAGCAGTACTAACCATACTTAGCACAAGGACACACTTGGATCTTAGTGACTTATTGCCTCTACTAAGACCATTGGCCTGCTCTGATACCATTCTGTGGCGGAACAGGGCCCCAATGCCCTGAATTGCTAACACTGGTAGGCTCTAGGGAACTATGATCCCACTTAAGTTACAGTTGGCTAGTTATTACTTGTAAAATACCTTAAATCATTACGTGCAACTAGTTACTTAGCCTACCCTGCATAAGAGATATGCATGCGTTGTCCTGGCTATGCAATAATAATTAAATTAAAACTTCATCGAAAACAGTGCCGCGGCAATTAATGAAAACATAAATCAAATAAGCCAAGACATAAATCTTTAGTTGCTTTAACTTCAAGTAACAACTACGTGCATACATTTCCAACTTATATGCACCCAAATGTAACTCTAGTGTTATACACACCAATGGTCATTAGTATAGGCAATCTATGTATGAAATTACCATACATACTAAAAGAAGCATCTCCTAACTACTAAGATCCATCCTTAGCTCTTCACCCAAGCAAGCTAGCTTCAANATTACGGTCATGCCACTGACTCAGGCCAAAATTACCATTTTGCCCTTCTTTGCCCCTTAGGTGCCAATTACCCTTTGGAACTCAATTTAACCTCAACTAGCTTGCTTTCCTTGCTTAATACTACTTATTTGAGGGAAAATACTTCGGATTCACTTACCTCGACATTTAATGCAGAGGAAATACTAGGAGAGCCTTTACAATTAAGGTTCGATTGATTAGCCCTACAAATCAAAAATAGAAGAACTTGTCAAAGTTTGGGAATTTGGGTGCCCTAAACCCTTATACCTTTAAACCCTTCTCTTTCTCCTTTGTCTTGCCTCTTCCACCTTTTCCTCCTACCTCGCTGTCATTTTCTACTCTGGCGATAAGCCCATCTGGACTACGCAGAGGTGACACCACAAATTTCAATTCTAGCGGATATCTCTAGCCCCTTTCCTCAGGTGCCCTCCACCTCACTGATTGCTTTGACTCAACCATCCAAGCCTTTGGCACCGCTAGTCGCGATGTGATCCACGCTTTCCTTAATGACTCTCAGAACCTACAAGTAGTGGCAAATGACAGTATCGATGTACGGTCATCATTCAAGAAATGAAGGCAGCATGTTGAAGTGAATGGTTTTTAGCTCATAGTTTCAGGCTGCATCACTCAGTCTAATACAGGTTGGCGAAGCTCTAATAATTAGCCTTTTAATCGACTTGAGATTTATTCTAGGTGGTGGGTGAGCTCCCGCAAGCCAATTGAAGTTATGACCATTGTTCTCTTCCTGTGTCATTTCTTCTCTTTTCTGTACTCTATTTGCCTGACAAGTTCTTTCAATTCTAGGGTCTAAAGGAATCAGGTCAGTGTTTGTGCAACTCTTTGACCTGCGAAGGTTCATAAACTATCTGAACATTAAATAAAAACTACTAAGGCAAATTGAGGTAAAACAAATAAACCAACTAAAAATAAAATAAAATGGTGATTTTGCCCCCTAGTCTTTACCATCTCTCTCCCTCTCTTGATTTGGTAAGATTTAAGAGTATAAATAGTATATTTAAAACTTTAAGGGTTTAGAATTATTGATATAAAAAATAAAAGGACTTAGACTGTTATTTCAAAGCCTTCAAGAACTCAACAAAAGATATTAAGTGTGTAACCTCTTCGATCCAATGCAACTCAGAACAAAACAAGTTTATGAAAACAGATTTTCTTTTTTACAAACCAGCAACCATAGTTCTTTGAACTCAATAAGAACATCAATCCTTTATACAAAGTACAAAGCAGAAACCACACTAGATTAAAGCTCATGTGCAACCAACCAACATATCACAAAGCCAAGGATATTGAGTGATTAATTGTATTTTCTTTACTGATTTTTTTTTTTAACTTCTCTTCTTGTATTTCATCTTTTAGCAAGTGTACCAATAGGGGCTTTGTCTATTCCCAAGCTAATAACTCAACACAATTGAAGGTGATTGTCAATCATACTCATGTTTCAAGCATTTTTTCGAGCAGTAATCGACTCTTACCTTAGGAGAAGACCCTACCTACTTCAATGCTGCGAAATAGCAGGGTAGGTATTTATTTCATAAACAGCAAAAATTTTCATTTTCCAATTTTTTCCCAATCATTCACCCACGTATCTATCAACCAAACAAACCTCACAAACTAAGCATATAAACTTATAATCTAGTATGTTCTGAAACAGAGTACTAAGCATAAAAGTTTGATGCAAAAATAGCTTCTAAGGCCATTATCCGCTAGCTTGATCCAAAATTGCAAAAACATTTGAAAATTAATTTTACATATGCAAAAGATCTAAACACTACATACTCAACACTCAAGCTAAGCATTGAAGAACTAAAAAACAACAATCATCCTTAGGAATTCCAATCCATGCTCAAAAGTATGGAAAAAAAATTTTAGCTCAAAAATGCAAAAATAAAAAGTAAAAAAATAAAAATAAAATCGGGGCCTAAGTTATCATTCTCCCACACTTATTTCATACATTATTCCCAATATGTATAATAAAGTAGGAAGAGATAAAATAAAACTAAAATTAAAATAAATACCGCGCTGGAGCTGAAGAGCCAAGATCTTGATGAAGGCCAATGGGCTACAAATGTTGTCAAAGATGTTCATGACCCAAAATTGTAAGAAATTCTAACAAGAAGCGATAGTCCATTGTTCCTGCTCAAAATAAAAAATACCGAAATAAATAAAAAATAAAAATAATAGTAAATAGGAAAAAAAATTAAAGCATAACAATAAATGATTGAGTTGTCTCCCAATAAGTGGTTGTTTATTGTCGCCAGCTTGACAAAACCACTATGAAAATTAAGTTACTCCCGTAGGCACCACATCATCCATAACACTTAATGTCAAATGCTGCCCAATGCCCAAATTATTCAAGTTGCACTTCTGACTCCAGTATTTGATTGCTTTTTTTCTTATTCCAAGAATTCTGACTACCCCCGAACTTAAACATCTCTTCACCACTTAAAGGAAACAATTTCTTCCCTTGCTCATCCTCAATCTTCAATTTAGCTGGTGGTTGTTTCAACTCAATATCAGTCTTTTTAAAAACTGAAGCAATCAGCTCACTAGCAGCTATTTCTATATTGAACAAACATAACTCCAAGGAATTATTAAATATGAAATTTTTGAATTCCTGTCAACGGCACAAAAAACTTGATAGGGCTAATCTTGCAAGTGCACAAGGTCAGTTGTAGCAAGTTTTAATCCCTCATTCAATTCTTGATCCACAACATCAATATAAAAACAAGAATCACTTTCAACTAAATGTTTTATACCTTTAAATAAATTAAAAGTGACATGTTCATCTTGCACCCTAAGTATCAATTTACTTTGTTGAATAATAATTAAGGTCCAAGCTGTAGCTAAAAATGGTCTACCCAAAATAAGAGGAATTTCCTTGTCCTCTTCCATGTCCAACAGAACAAAATTAGTAAGAAAAATAAATTTATCCACCTTAAATAAAATGTGGTCAATGATTTCTCTAGGATAAATTATTGACCTGTCAGCTAACTACAATGAAATTGTTATAGGTTTAACTTCATCAAGACCTAATTTCTTGAAAATTGATAGAGGCATTAAATTGATACTAGCTCCTACATCACATAAAACTCTATCAAATTTCAAAGTACCAATAGTGCAAAGGATAGTAAAACTCCCTAGGTCTTTCAATTTCTGGCATAGCTTCTGTTGAATGATAGCTGAGCACTCCCCAATAAGCTTCACGGTCTCATATTTGTCATGTTTTCTTTTATTAGAGAGAATTTCTTTCATGAACTTGGCATCGCTAGGTATCTCCTTCAAAACATCTGCAAAAGGAATGTTAATGTGCAACTTCTTAAAGACTTTAAGAAATTTAGAAAATTGCTCATCTAAATTTTTCTTTTTCAATCTCTGGGGAAAAGGAATTGGAGGAACAAAAGCCTTAATAGAAGAAGGAGAGTTAAAAGCTCCTTGTTTGAGATTAGATTTCTCTTCTTCATGCTGCTGATTTATTTCATCATTTCTTCCATTAGAATTCTACCCATCAATTTGTTTGTTCTTTTCTTGAAAAACTTTCCAACTCCTTAAAGTAATTGCTTGAACTTGCTCCTTAAGGTTTTACTCAGTGTAACTTGGAAGTGAACCTGGAGGTCTCTCAGCTATTTCCTTAGCTAACTGACCTACCTGCATTTTCAGATTATGAATTAAAGCTTGGTTAGATTGCATAACCTGGTCAATCTTTGCTCCATCTTTTTTATAGTGGCTTATTGGATTGGCAAGATATTGCATCATTAATTCTTCTATAGATGGCTTTTTCTCTTGTACAACTAGTGGTTGATGTTGAAATTATGATTGGAATTGTGGCCTTTGTTGCTATTGAAAACCATGTTGTCCATTTAGCTTTAAGGCACTCTGATCCTTCAAAGAGAAATTATGATGATTTCTCCATCCAGGGTTGTAAGTGTTTGAAAACGGGTCATTTCTAGCCTACCTGTTTAGAAAATCTCATCCAACATAATTCATTTGATCAGGTGTCTGTGCCTCCTCAGTATAATAACTAGAATTTTTATGAGCTCCCTCATTGTTCATCATCAGCTTTATCCGCTTGGTTAACTCAGCTACTTGCATTGGCAAGTGATGATGAGAGGATACTTCATGAACTATAGCTCTCTTTCCTTTTGTGGCTTTTTGTCGAGACTTGGTGACTAGCACTTTATAGATATCCCAAATTTCTTCAGCAGTCTTATCTTCCATATAGCCACCTACAATAGTATCAACAAGTGTTTGACAAGTAGCATTTAGTCCATTATAGAAGAATTGAACCTGAAGCAGCAAGGAGAACTGATGAAGTGGACACTGGTTCAAAAGCATTTTGAACCTATCCCATGCCTCATAGAATGGTTCTTCCTCCATCTGTGTAAAGCTATAAATCTTTGCTTCAAAGATCAATTGTCTTCTATAGGGAGCAATACTTGGTCAAGAATTTGGTGTACACCTCTTCCCATGTGTGTAGCGATCCTTTTAGCAAATTAATCAACCAGCTTTTGGCTCTGTCCTTCAAACAGTAAGGAAAACACCTTATTCTCAGATCATCCTCTTCTAGGTTTTGTATTAAGAAGGTTTGAACACAATTATAGAACTCCCAAATAAAAGACAACGGGTCATCTAAGCTCATTCATGAAATGAAGGTAGCATGTTGAAGTGAATGGTTTTTAGCTCATAGTTTCGGGCTGCATCACTCAGTCTAATGCAGGATGGGGAAGCTCCAATAATTGGCCTCTTAATCGACTTGAGATTTATTCTAGGTGGTGAGTGAGCTCCCTCAAGCGAATTGAAGTTATGATCATTTTTCTCTTCCTTTGCCATCTATTCTCTTTTCTATGCTATGTTTGCCCGACAAGTTCTTTTAATTTCAGGGTTCACAGGAATCAGTTCAGCGTTTGTGCAACTCTTTGACCTACGAAGGTTCATAAACTATTTGCACACTAAAAAAAAAGTACTAAGGTAAATCGAGATAAAATGGAAATTAAATGGAAATTAAGTAAAATAAACAAAAAATAAAAATAACAAACAATCAAATATAGCCGTTCCCTGGCAAAGGCGCTAAAAACTTGATAGGGCTAATCCTGCAAGTGCACAGAGTCAGTTGTAGCAAGTTTTAATTCTTAGGACAAAAAAAGGTATTGATCCCACGAGAAACAAATATTTAATTATTTATGCAAAAATAAAAGAAATAAGTTTAGATTTTAAGGTAGTAGAATTAACTAAAATTAAATTAAGATTAAACTAAACCAATGACAAGAATAACAAACCGGGAAGAAACACAATTATGGGGATAGCTAAGTCTTGGATTTCACCTAGCTAGCTGAGGGTCTTCGAATTAATTATTTGGGCTGATTTTAGTTGTCAATAATCACTCACAGTATTATAACTTTCTCTCTCTCTCTCTCGAACAATTGTAACGTACTCAATTAACCTATGATTATCTCTCAATCTCCCGTATAATTAATCAAACCCATTAAGTTCATGTTACCAAGTTAACAAATCATAATAAATAGGTATATCTCTATCCTAATTATTATAATTCTATTTCTCTAGTACACGGATTAAATTTCACCTCTTGATATCTCATTCAAATCCCTAAAATAAATTATTTATGGTGATTAGGCATAGACAATATTCATTGTTGTAAAGGAAATAGACTAAAAAACCACCTAAATAAATTAATTAAAATAATTCAACTAGATTATATCTGTAGCCATAGCATAGAAATTTAACCGCTCATACTAGAGTCTACAATAAAAATTCAGTAATCCCCAAAAAATAAAAACAAGGCATGACCGCAAAATATCCAAGTCCAATTCGAAAGCACAGCAAAAGGAATAATTTGAACCAATTTCTTCTTTTTGCTCCCAAGTGAAAATTTGTCCTTTGCTCCTGCTCTATCTCTCTGCTAGCATTTACTCCTCTTCTACTCTGTTCTTTTTCTCTTTATTTCTTGCGCTTCCTGCTTGTGCCCTGAGTCGCACTTTTCGTCTGCTTCTGCTCGCAATCCACTTCTGTCCTCGCAACAATTCTGCTCCAAATTTCGCAACTCTCCGCTCTGTCCGATTCGCAATGCTCTCCTTCATGCGACTACACTCTTTCTCTCTTTTAATTTTTGTAGGGTTTTCAATCCTTAGCTTTTAGGATTTCAAATAATTTATGATTTTTTACAATTCAGTATTTTAGTTCATAAAAATCTGGCCAACTTTTTTTGCAAGCTCCTAACCTAAATAAAATAAAAAATAAACAAGTGAGGATAATAAATCACTTAATTATAATAAAATTAACCTAAAATAAGTATAAAAATTAACACATAAATTAAGCTGATCATTTTTCTTCCACCGATGCCACCGTTGTAGCATCTAACTGTGGATGTTAGAAAACTAGCAACGGTTTATAGCTAAAAATAAAGCGGATTCGTCGGGATAGGTCAAAAAATGGTTAAAGGGGTCGGGGGATATGATGGGATAAGGGTTCTTCGTGACGGGTTTGTTCTTGATTCAATTGTCCAAGGCAGACAGAATGGTGATTTCGCTCCCTACTCTTTGCCATCTCTCTCCCTCTCTTGATTTGCTAGGATTTAAGAGTATAAATGGTATATTTAAAAATTTAAGGGTTTAGAATTATTGATGTAAAAAATAAAAGAACTTAGACTGTTATTTCAAAGCCTTCAAGAACTCAACAAGAGATATCAAGCGTGTAACCTCTTTGATCTAATGCAACTCAAAACAAAACAAGTTTATAAAAACATATATTTTTTTACAAACTAGCAACCATAATTCTTTGAACTCAATAATAAGAACATCAATCCTTTATAGTTTATACAAAGTACAAAGTAGAAACCACACTAGATTAAAGCTCATGTGCAACCAACCAGCATACCAAAAAACCATGGATATTGAGCGATGATTGTATTTTCTTTGCTGATTTTTTTTTAAACTCATCTTTTTATGTTTCGCTTTTTAGCAAGTGTACCAATAGAGGCTCTGTTTATACCCAAGCTACTAACTTAATAGAATTGAAGGTAATCTTCGATCATATTAATGTTTCAAGTATCTTTTCAAGTAGTGATCGACTATTGTCTTAGGAAAAGACCCATACCTACTTCAATACTGTGAAACAACAGAATAGATATTTATTTCACAAACAACAAAAATTTTCATTTTCCAATTTTTTCTCAATTAATCACCCACATATCTATCAACTAAACAAACCTCACAAACTAAGCATATAAACTCATAATCTAGTATGTTTTGAAACATAGTACTACGCATAAAAGTTTGATGCAAAAATAGCTTCTAAGACCATCATCCGCTAGCTTGATCCAAAATTGCAAAAACATTTGAAAATCAATTCTACATATTTAAAAGATCTAAAGACTATGTACTTAACACTCAAGTCAAGCATTGAAGAACTAAAAAGCAACAATCATCCTAAAAAATTCCAATCCATGCTGAAAAATATGGAGAAAAAAATTAGCTCAAAAATGAAAAAATAAAAAATAAAAAAATCTTAAAATCGGGGCCTAAGTTGTCACTCCCCCACACTTATTTTACACTTTGTCCGCAATGTGTAAAATAAAGAAGGAAGAGATAAAACAAAACTAAAATTGAAATACATGTTGCCTTGGAGTTGAAGAGCCAAGATCTCGATGAAGGCCAATGGGCTACAAATGTTGTCAAAGGCGTCCATGACTCAAAATTGTAAGAAATTTTGGCAAGAAGTAATAGTCGATTGTCCTCGCTCAAAATAAAAACACACAAATAAATAAAAAAAAAAGTAAAAAAATAATAAATAGGAAAAAAATTAAAACATAGAAATAAATGATTGGGTTGCCTCCCAACAAGCGCTTGTTTATTGTCGCTAGCTTGACAAAACCACTATGAAAATCAAGTTACTCTTTTAGGCACCACATCATCCATAACACTTGGTGCCAAACACTGCCCAATGTCCAATTTATTCAAGTTGCACTTTTGACTTCAGTATTTGATTCCTTTCTTCTTATTTCGAGAATTCTGACTACCCCCCAACCTAAACATTTCTTTACCACTTAAACGGAACAATTTCTTCCCTTGGTCATCCTCAATCTTCGTTTTAACTGGTGGTTGCCTCAACTTAATATTAGTCTCTTTAAAAACTGAAGCAATTGGCTCACTAGCACCTCTTCCTATACTGAACAAACATGATTCCAAGGAATTATTAGGGCTAATCCTGCAAGTGCACAGCGTCAGTTGTATCAAGTTTCAATCCCTCATTCAATTCTTCGTCCACAACATCAATATAAAAACAAGAATCACTTTTAACCGGATGTTTCATGCCTTTAAATACATTAAAAGTAACTTGTTCATCTTGCACCCTAAGTATCATTTTACCTTCTTGAACATCAATTAAGGTCCTAGCTGTAGCTAAAAATGTTTTGCCCAAAATAATAAAAGGAATTTCCTTGTCCTCTACCATGCACAACACAACAAAATTAGTAGGAAAAATAAATTTATCCACCTTAACTAAAATGTCCTCAATAATTCTTCTAGGATAAATTATTGACCTGTCTGCTAACTGCAATGAAATTGTTGTAGGTTTAACTTCACCAAAAACCAATTTCTTGAAAATTGATAGAGGCATTAAATTGATACTAGCTCCTAAATCACATAAAACTCTATCAAATTTCAAAATACCAATAGTTAAAAGGATAGTAAAACTCCCTAGGTCTTCCAATTTTTGGGGTAGCTTCTGTTGAATGATAGTTGAGTACTCCCCAGTAAGCTTCATAGTCTCATATTCCTCAAGTTTCCTTTTATTAGAAAAAATTTCTTTCATGAACTTGGCATAGCTAGGCACCTCCTTCAAAGCATCTGCAAAATGAGTGTTATTGTGCAACTTCTTAAAGACTTCAAGAAATTTAGAAAATTGCTCATCTAATTTTTTCTTTTTCAATCTTTGGAGAAAAGGAATTGGAGGAAAAAAAACCTTAATAGAAGAAAGAAAGTTAGAAGCTTCATGTTTAAGATCAGATTTCTCTTAATTCTTGCTGCTAATTTATTTCATCATTTCCTCCATTGGAATTTTGCCCATCAATTTATTTACTCTTTTCTTTAAGAGCTTTCCCACTCCGTAAAGTAATTACTTGAACTTGTTCATTAGGGTTTTGCTCGGTGTAATTGGGAAGTGAACCTGGATGTCATGGAGTGGAATCCTTACGCCCTAACAACCTTAACTTGTAGGTTCTTAGGGACTGTGAATCCCACTTAGTTATTATTGGCTAACTGTTACTTGTTGCTAAATTAAATCAATTTACGTGCAACTAGTTTCTTAGCCTACCCTACAAGAAGATATGCATGCGTTTGTCCTGGCGATGCAAACATTTAAGTAAACTGTTTCAAAAACATCATTTGAGTATTGCATATAAAAGTACTTAATCCATGCAAACACAATGAAATACTAGTTACTTTAACTTTAAGTAATAGTTTATGTACACTTAACATTACTAGCATGCACCCAAAAGTAAATCAATGCTTTTACACCACGATGTGTTCTAATAGAGGCAACATCTTAGTACACAAGGTACTATATACATTCAAGACAAAATCCTTAACTAAGATTCCTTTCTTGAGCCGCACCTTGACCTACCAAACTCCAAGTGCAAGCCATTTCCTTATCCTTGTGCACCACTTAGCCTTTGTACTGTAAAGGCATAGCATTTAGTTAGTACAGAGCTTAACTCACAAGAAAACTTAGAATCTCAACGATTCTAGAGAATAAATACTTGCAAAAAGAGAAAACTTAACCCACAACTATCCACTAGTTATAAGGCCTGGTGTTAGAACCTATAAAACAAACCTAAGGGAATGAGTACATGAATGTACTCAGTACCTAGTGTACCTGCATAGAAGATAGCAAGCAAACAAGCTTGCAAATATGACAAACAAACAAAAAACCAAGCAACAACCAACACAAGATCAATATAAAATATATGCAAAGCATGAATATATTATATGCAACACACAAATTTCCTTAGGACTTCTTACACCTTAGGTGTTTTATTCTTGCCGTGAGCTCAAACGACAAAGGTACTAAAGACATTGGCCCTCGTATCCGCAAATCCTTTATCTCCCTTAAGTCCTACTTACGGATCCTAGAGTAGGTCATCACCTCTTTTCAAAACTTACTCGTCTTACCCTTAACTTATTGTGCAAGGTAGCCATCTTATGTGGTCCGACTTGCCAACCTCTTAAAGCTTAGCTTAGAGTTCCTTTGTGGTTTACTTACCAAACCATGTGGTTTGGTTGGGATTTTCTTAAGTTACTTCCTCATTTTCCCAATGGTCTAAGACCTAACACTTGGGCCAATGAAGACTCCAAAAGCCCACTTAATCCCTCTAGTGCCTCATTGACATCTTTAGCACTTATACCCCCTTGCCACTAAACCTAGCTCTACCTTAACCACACCCCTTATCTACCACTTAAATAATGCATAATTCTTAACTTAAGAAGGAGTCTTAGACCTAACCAAGGCTACGGAACATCTTAGAATAGCCTAGGGATAATAATCGAGAGATTGGAACACTCTTAGGATGCCCTGAACTTGAGGGGTTTGTGCCAGAGCGTCGCCATGGGTGACACATCGCCAACGGCATCTACACTCAGGCTTCTTGGAAAATCACCGGTGACGCGTCACCAACTCACATCACCACTGACGATGTGTTACCAAATGGCATTGTCAATGGTGACGCGTTGCTAATGCTCTACAACATTGCACGGCAGCTTGTAAACTTGCCCCAAACTTGCTCAACTTCTCAATCCTCAAAACCAAATCACATGGGTCTTGTTTCTACTTCATCCCCACATGTAATACTACATTTCTATACATTATTTGAGCAAAACTAACTTGAACCCTTACCTCAATTTAGCCACAAAGCAAGAATAAAGAACAAGCACACTTGAGCTCAACTTAGCCCTCTTGAGTTCTAAACCTAAAACCAACTTGATATGGAACCAAAAACCTTAAATCAAGACCATTTATAGCTATTCAAACAACTTAGAACTAGTTCAAACTAAACCAAGAAGCTGAAATTAGGTTTTGGAGCCCAAAATAAGCATCAAATAGCTAAATTGAAGCAAGAATACAAAAAATGAGCTTGAGGCTTCTTGTAATCAGCTTGGGGCCTTCAAATTTGAAGGAAACTTAAGGAATTTGAGAGTTTTGGAGTAGGAAATATGGTGGGGAGAGGGAGCTACGAATTTTGGGAAAGAAACAAATGGGTAAAGAAAGTCAACTAGCCCAAAATATCCTAACCACCCCACTAAAGCAGACTTCTTGTTTCCTTGTCCCTAGACCCTCAAGTTCTCATTTGTTTTGCTTTGGTCACTAAACACTCACCCAAAATCATCCATCCTTGGTCTTAAAGGATGCCCAAAAGCCTCTTACACTTAACCTTTTGGACACTTAAGCCTCTTATGGCATAAATGACTCAATTGAGCACTTAGTGTAACTTTTCCTTCAAAAGATGGTTCCAATAACTAGAATAACTTATGGTCTCAACTTAATTTGTAAAAATTTCTCAAATGACCCTAATTATATCAAAATTAAATTTATGCCATTTACTTGGGTCAAAATTAACATTTTGCCCTTTTTGACTCTTAGGTGCCAAATCACACTTACGAATTCATCTTTACTTTACTTAGCTTGTCTTTCTTGCTTAACAAGGTGCTAACTTGAGGTGCTTAAGTGAAAACACTTGAATAAAATATACTTACCAGGTCAAAATTATCGTTGACTAGGAGGGTTGTCACACTCGAGCTCTCTCAGCTACCATTTTAGCTAATTAACCTACCTGCATCTCCAGATTATGTATTGAAGCTTAGTTAAATTGCATAAACTGATCAATCTTTGCATCTATCTTTTTCATGGTGACCTTTTCACTGGCAAGATATTCCAACATTAATTCTTCCATAGATGACTGTTTCTCTTCTATAACTAGCACTTGATGTTGAAATTGTGATTGGAATTGTGGCATTTGCTGCTATTGAAAACCATGTGGCCCACTTGGCTTTAGGGCACTTTGATCTTTCCAAGAGCAATTAGGATGATTTCTCTAACCAGGGTTGTAAGTGTTTGAAAATGGGTCATTTCTGGCCTGCCTGTTTAGAAAACGTCGTCCAACATAATTCATTTGATCAGGTGTCTGTGCCTCCTTAGTATAGTAAATAGAATTTTCATGAGCTCCCTCATTGTTCATCATCAGCTTTATCTGCTTGGTTAACTCAGCTACTTGCATTGCCAAGTCATGATGAGAAGATACTTCATGAATTGCAGTTCTCTTTCCTCTTGTGGCTTTTTGTCAAGAGTTGGTGGCTAGTGTGTCATAGATATCCTAAATTTCTTCAACAATCTTATCTCCCATATAACCACCCGCAGCAGTATCAACAAGCGTTTGACATGTAACATTTAGTCTATCATAGGAAAATTGAACCTGAAGCAGCAAAGAGAACTGATGATGTGGACACTGGTTCAAAAGCATTTTGAACCTATCCCATGCCTCATGGAATGGTTCTCCCTCAATTTGTGGAAAGCTACAAATCTTGTTTCGGAGATCAATTGTCTTCTATGGGGAGCAATACTTGGTCATGAATTTGGTGTACACATTTTCCCATGTGTGTAGCGATCCTTCTGGCAAATTAATCAACCAGCTCTTGGCTCTGTCCTTTAAATAACAAGGAAAACACCTCATTCTCAAATCATCCTCTTCTAGACCTTGTAGTGGGAAGGTTTGAACAAAATTATAGAACTCCCGAATAAAAGACAACAGGTCATCTGAGCTCATTCGTGAAATGAAGGCAGCATGTTGAAGTGAATGGTTTTCAGCTCATAGTTTCAGGTTGCATCACTCAGTCTAATACAGGATGGCGAAGCTCTAATAATTGGCCCCTAAATTGACTTGAGATTTATTCTAGGTGGTGGGTGAGCTCCCTCAAGCGGATTGAAGTTATGACCATTATTCTCTTCCTTTGCCATCTCCTATATTTTCTATGCTATGTTTTCCCGACAAGTTCTTTCAATTTTAGGTTCAAAGGAATCAGTTCAGTGTTTGTGCAACTCTTTGACCTGCGAAGGTTCATAAACTATCTGCACACTAAAAAAAACTACTAAGGTAAATCAAGATAAAAGAAATAAACCAAATAAAAATAAAATAAAATGGAAATTAAATAAAATAAACAAAAAATAAAAATAACAAACAATCAAATATAGCCGTTCCTTGGCAACGGCTCCAAAAACTTGATAGGGCTAATCCTGCAAGTGCACAGGTTCAGTTGTAGCAAGTTTTAATCTATTGGACAAACAAAGGTATCGACTCCACGAGGAACAGATATTTAATTGTTTATGAAAAAATAAAAGCAATGAGTTTAGATTTTAAGGGAGTAGAATTAACTAAAATTATATTAAGATTAAACTAAATCAATGACAAGAATAACGAACCAGGAAGAAAACAATTTTGGGGATAGCTAAGGCTTGGATTTCACCAAGCTAGTTTAGGGTTTTCCAATTAATTATTTGGGTAGATTTTAGTTGTCAACAATCGCTCCCAGTATGGCAAATTCTCTCTCTCTCGAGCTATTGTAACATATTTGATTAACCTACGATTATCTCTCGATCTCCCGTATAATTAATCAAATCCATTAAGTTTAGGTTGCCAATTTAACAAATCACAATAAATAGGTATATCTCTATTCTAATTATTGTAATTCTATTTTCTTAGTGCACGGATTAAATTTCACCTCTCAATACCTCATTCAAATCCCTAGAGTAGATTATTTATGGTGATCAGGTATAGACAATATTTATTGTTGTACAGGAAATAGGCTAAAAAACCACGTAAATAAATTAATTAAAATAATTCAACTAGGTTATATCGCCTGGTATAGAAATTAAACCGCTCATACTAGATTCAACAATAAAAATCCAATAATCCCAAAAAAATATAAACAAGCCATGACCACAAAATATCCAAGTCCAATTCGAAAGCACAGCCGAAGGAATAATTTGAACTAATTTCGTCTCTTTCCTCCCAATTGAAATTTTGTCCTTTGCTCCTGCTCTCCACGTATCTCTCTGCTAGCATTTACTCCTCTTCCACCCATTGTTCCTTTTTCTCTTTATTTCTTGCGCTTCCTGCTTGTGCTCTGAGTCACTTTTCGTCTGCTTCTGCTCGCGATCCACTTCTCTCTTCGCAACAATTTTGCTCCAAATTTCGCAACTCTCCTCTCTGTTCGATTCGCAATGCTCTCCTTCATTTGGCTGCCCTCTTTCTTTTAATATTTGTAGGTTTCCAATACTTAGCCTTTAGAATTTCAAATAATTTATAATTTCTTACAAATCAGTCCTTTTACTTTATAAAAATCTGATCAATTCCTTTGGCAAATTCCTAACCTAAATAAAAAAAAAATAGACAAGTGACGGTATGAAATCACTTAATTATAATAAAATTAACCTAAAATAGATATAAAAATTAAAACATAAATTAAGCTGATCATTTTGCTTCCATCGATGCCACCGTTGTAGCATTTAATTGTAGATGTTAGAAAACTAGCAACGGTGATACCTAAAAACAAAGCAGATTCATCGCGATGGGTCGAAAAATAGTTAAAGGGGTTGGTGGATATGATGGCATAAGGGTTCTTCTTGACGGGTTTGTTCTTGATTCACATGTCCGAGGTAGACAGTATGGTGATTTCGCCCCCTGCTCTTTGCCATCTCTCTCCCTCTCTTGATTTGCTAGGATTTAAGAGTATAAATAGTTTCTTTGAAACTTTAAGGATTTAGAATTGTTGATGTAAAAAATAAAAGGACTTAGACCGTTATTTCAAGATTTATTTTATTGTTTTTTATGCATGTCGCTGTTTTCCTTTATGTTTAATGTTGGGATTAATAGAAGGTACCAAATTAATAAGAGTTGAGGTAATTCAATAGGACAATAGTATGCTTAGGTACTTGATTAGGACAAGAAAATATGCTAGATGACCTTTCATGGATTTTACCCTTGTAACTAACAACAAATTCATTCCCAAAAACTTCGCTACATACTTGTTTATGGTCATTGCGCTAAATGAAATTTCACCTCTATATAAGTTCATATTATCTCTTTAAATAATATACCATGGTTAGCGAAAGCCCTCCATCATTAGTTAGCGAAAGCCATTCGTCACTAGTTGTCAAAGGGTTTTAGTAAGGGCATCGATAGACATACTTTATAGATGGAGCATCACTATAGAAATCAATTAGCCAGTACTGTTGCACAGATGGAGTGTATGTACCGGGAGCAGATGACATGCTTATGGTAGGCAATTGGGAAGACTACACTAGTTGGGGTAAATAGCACCCGTCGTCCCTAAACGAAGATCTATGTTTCAGATTCACCTCAAAATTATAAAATATTGCACCATTTATCTTTTAATTATGAAAATTTTACACCAACCATCCTGTCGTTAACTATAACCATTAAAATAGACGAAAAAAGATGTAAAAACTAGTTTTAACCCTTAAAAGCATTTCATTTGTCATAGAAACCTCAAAACTTTTATTTTTTTACAGTAAAAACACATTCTCCTAACTGCTTTTCCTCATCCATGACCGCTGCTATCCTTTGCTTATCCTATTTGGTTCTCACATTCTTTGTCATTGATTCCAAGTTGGCCTTTCCATTTGCAAGCCCACCTCCCATCTTTTTTGGCCATATTGTCGATGGCCTTCTTCTTCCAGTGGTGCACAGTCGCCACGTTTCAATGGTGCACAATCGTCCTGGTTTAGTACGATTGTCAATCGTCATCTTCCTCTAACAATGCGAGATCAAAAGGAAATGACAATGTTGGAGTACGATTAAAGGGAGATGTCTAGGCGGGATCAAAAGGAAATAACGATAGAGGACGGTGATGGGCAAAATTGGAGCATGATGGGAGAGCGCTGTTGAAGAAGATGCTTAATTGATGAAACAGCGTGACAAGACAACAGCCAAAAATGGTGATAGAAGACGACAACAAAGAACAACAATGGACGAGGAAAAAGGCCGCATTTTGGCCTCAAGGGTCTCAGCCTATTGTTGCCCTTTTTTCGTTGATTAATCATCAATGGAGGCTATGGCATGGGATGTTGACAGCTGGATGCGGACATGATGGTGGCAGATCAATGCTACCCATAGCAGAGGGGAAGAAGGAACAGAGGTGAAGGTCATGATGGGATGGTGGTTTCATCGTAAGATGTAAATGTTACATTAGCACTTCCAAATAACGTTCTTGATGGTGCACTCCACAATGATTACATCATCCATATTTCCATCACCAAATCTTTTCATTATTTTATATGGATCAAATCTAGGGAAAGATGTCATGTTTGCCATGCAAACTAAATTGAGAATGCTGGTCATCACCTCCCTCACTCTACCATGATTAAGGCGGTGATGATGTTGCAATGCTATCTCTGTAAGTTCATTATTGATCAAGATTGGTGGTAACCATTTTGAACAACTCCAGGTCAAACTCATTGATTCCTGAATTATATTTTGGAAATTGGTGAAGAGATCACATCCTTGGTGATTTTTCACATGAAAAAAAAAAAGAAAAAACAATGCTACATATTACTTTAGAAATTTTTACAAACATCTTTGATTACTTTTATATATTCATTCAAACATGCACTTTTATTTTTAAAGGAATAAATGTCTGCATATTACTTCAAAAATTTTAGAAATTCTTCCTAATACTTTACTTGTTGCTTCAAATTCTTTTGTTTATAGAGAGAACAAAGCATCTACATATTGCTTCAAATACTTCAATAAATTTCTTCAGACACATTTGCCTGTACATTCATACATTTTTACTTATTACTTAGGACACTTTTATTTCTAAAAATAATATGCTGCCTGCACATTACTGTAGAAATTTGTACATATTTTGTATCAAACACTATTTACATGATGATCTAGACACTTTTATATATTAACCTACACATTTTTGCTTATTTCTTTAGTCACTTTTGTTTATAAAGAGAATAACTGTCTGCATATTATTTCAGACACTTTTGCATATTTCTTCAGATATTTTTAGATATTTGTTCATGCACTTTTACACTTTTAGATACCATTTTATCAAGAAAAAAAATTATTTTTCATGTTGTCTAAATAGAATAAATTGTATACATATTGTTTTAGATATTTTTAAATAACAATTCAGACATTTTTACATGTTGTGATGGGCACTTTTGCATCTTTGTGTTAGATACATCCGCAAATTATTTCAGCACACAATTTTATGGCAGAAAGAGGGAGGAGTGGGCTAAAAGTGGTAAAGAGTAGCGGCAATCAAGGCAAATAAGAGGTGAAGACCGACACGACCTTAAGGTGATGGCTGATGTTGTTTAAAAGAGATGATCAATAGATCTAAAGGCGGGCAACAAGAAGGTGATCTGAAAATGAGTGGTGATGGTGAGATTCAAAGTCGAGCAATAATCAGCAAGATTTGGATTGAGCGATGGATCCAAAAGCAAGCAACGACGGCTAAATCCAGAGACAAGTGACATTGAGATGAACTAGAGGCAAGCAATAAAATCTAAAAAAAAGTGTCGACTGTGAGATTCAGTGGTGAGTTGTAACACTGTGATCTAGAAAAGAAGTACGACAGTGATATGCAGAGTCAATTATTAGTCGTAGAATTCTTGATTTGGATGTGATGATTGCTCAGAAAAGTTTTAATCAAGAGGCAATAAAGGTCCGTCATTACGGCAGCGATAACAACAATGGCAATGAGGTAGGGTTTCTGGAGGGAAAGTAAAAGTTTTAGTGCATGGGCAACTTGGTAAATTTTTTGGATGAGTAGTGATTTATATGTGGAGAATTAGTGGTGAATTAGTATGTCTAATTAGACATATATCTATAATATAATGACTAATTCTTCCCCCCACTTACTTCACTCACAATTGCAAGCCAAAACCTTAATCAGAATCCCCACCACAGTGCACCCATACATATACCTACCACGATCGTTACCAGCCAAACCCATACCCACTAACACCACCACCATCACAGACTGAAACCAAAACCCTAAACCACAGTAGAGGCTATTGATATTCATGGCTTCCACAGCCGTCTCATCGTTTCATCATCAGCCACTATTAGGTGGAACTAGGGAGGGGTTAGCGGGGGCCTTAACCCTTCTTGAGTTCAAGAAATATATATAATAGTAGCCTTAGCCTTTAGAAAGATGTAAGAGAATTTATCAATGAGTCCTCCTAAGCAATTTTATACATTTGGCTCTTTTTCTACTTTCTTTCTCTTATGCAAAGTGTGTGTTGTTAACCAGGATTATTTTTTTCCAAATTTTATTTTTTGACTTAGTTTTATTTGTATTATTTTTTGATAAAAATAAAAAAAATTATATTAAAAATTGTAAGTCTTATAGATTCTAAATATAATTTTTTTAAAAATACTATGAAATAATAATAAATAAATTTAAGTCAAACTTAAGTTAAAAAACTAAAATGAAGTAAAGAATTTGGGACAGAGGTAGTACTATTTAGAATAAACAATTCATAAAAAATGAATTTAGGTTTCTTTTTATCTCATGACTCATACAGTCTACAACCCTAACCCTTTTTGTTTTTACAAAAATCAGAAGTTGGTCGCTTGGTTTAATTTGAGCAGCAACACTTTTGCAATTCTGATTTTGAATGAAGAGCTTCAAGTCAAAGCAAACCTAGAAATTTTTCAACTCGAATGAGAACACCCATGAATTTTGCATCGATCTAAGTTTTATTTACAATTTCTTCAACTCATCTTTGAATTCTTAGTTTTGTTTTGACTAGGTAAAACAAACCCGGTACCTTTTTCTTTTATGAACATTGTAAAGACTCGATTTCATAATAAGATAGATACTAATTTTTTAAGAATTTTTTATTAATGTGTGTGTGTGTATAAGGAGCATATTGTAACAATTGAAACCAATATAATTAGGAATGAATTTAGATGTATTTTAAATTTTTTATAATATTAAAATATTTTAAGATATCATCAGTCAGCCTCCGCTAGCAAAAATTTTTATGTCCACTCATCTATTGTTTGTCACCACAGGCTCAGCCTTGGGAATCGTCACCCCTGTCCTTGCGTGCTCCTTGGTGTCAATTGCCTCCTCGCCAGCCTCTTCCAACGCTTGCACCATCGACCCGAGCGCCACTCGAACCGGGTAAAAAAACGATCAATCAACTCCCTTTTGCTTGCTTGCATCTTAAGCATACTCAATTCAAGATCTTGCTATGTCTTGAAGGTTGCAGATCGATGTTAGGAGCCAAGAATATAAATTTTTATCGGCGAGGATTTAATTTTTGCTTTTTTATTTCTCAAACAGTTTTATTAGTTTAGAAAAACATGTTGAATTTTTTACTGACATCACCTAATAAGTGGAATAATATCAATTGCATTCGCGTGATTTCATTACCTCACGGTGTGGTATTTGCAATTTACTGTGGAACACTTTTGAATGCTCTAGATTTCTTGCCACATAACCGAATTTCTTCAATCGCTGCTGGATTAACAAAGTTGTTCGTCCTCTTCTTTCTCTCATGCTTCTATTTTTCCTTCTCCTAAACTTTTATTTGGTTAATTGTTTTTAAAAAATATGACTTGACTAAAGTGACTGTAGGTTTGTACTTGATTGTCTCTACTACTTTTTTATTGGGATATCTATTGAAAGTAGCATTGCCGGGTATAGTAAAGCCTACCGTACGTTAATCATGTGTTTTTTATCATACGTGGTGGCCCTGATCATACAGTCATGTTAGTATTGTATGAAATGAATCAAGGTGGGAACCGGAGCCAAAGCCTCCGGTTTGAGGTCCACTTGGTTGGACCGTTAGGCCAATTCCTCTATCTCAGCGTCGACATGCACTAGACCATTACCTTGTATCTTTTGTTTGGTAATCGGAATTGTTGAGATTTTTTATTTATTTGTCTTTTTCTTTACATATATGATATAATACTTATGCAAAAATACTTTATAGTATTTTTATGTTAAAATTTTACTCCTAAACTAAACATTGTAAGGGATGAGAATAAAACTAGTTTGTATTTATGTACCTGCATTTTGTTCCAGCTCATCTATTCGACGGTTTTCTCAGGATTTTTTTGCCAATTTTGACTAACATAAAAATAAATCGATAACTAAACGAATAAGTATTTGCCCCGCACATGAACCCCTCGGGCCTTTGTTCATTTATCACGTAGAGTTTACAACCAGTGGAACTTGACAAGATAATACTTGCTATACAAGAGATAAACGCCTTAGCTAGATAATGCTAACTTATGGCTTAAGATATCCTTATCGCTAACACACCCCTTCAATCTCAACTCTCGGGAACAAACATTGAGATTGCACCAAAAATACTGATATAATGTAGAATTTAATGGTTTTGTAAGGACATCTACAATTTGATCTTTTGTTGAGACGAATCGAACATCAAGGCTTGTCTGGCAACCTTCTCTCTAACAAAGTGGAAGTCTACTTTCTATAAGTTTTGTGCGGGCATGGAAGATGGGGTTCTTTGTAAGGTATGTTGCACAAAGATTATCACACCACAAGATTGGAGTCGTGCCAAGAAACACTCCAAGCTCAGATAGCAAGCTTTGAATCCAAGTTACTTCTAACGTGGCATTGGCAAGGTACTTATATTCGGTTTCTGTGCTAGAGTGTGAAACAGTTTGCTATTTGCGAGAACTCCAGGAAATTAGATTTGGTCCAAGGAATATCGCATAACCACTTGTTGATCGGCGATCATCAGGGCACTTCGCCCAATCGGCATCAGAAAATGCACTCAGAACCAGTTTCCCTGCCTTTTGAAGATAGAGTCCCATGGTTATTTGATAAGCTTATATTTATTATATTTATTTTTCTCATATTTAGTATGTTTTAATATATTTTGAACCTTAAATATATATTTTGAGTATGTTTTGTAGCTTAGAGCATATCTGGACTTAATTGAGTAAAAGTGAATTTAATTTGCCATTTTACAAGTTTTAATTTTGTTGTGCTCTTTCAGGATGTTGACAAATTGGTGATGTTCCGGTAGAAAAATTATATCTTGAGCTACAGAGATTGGAATGGAGTGATTATTAATTCATTGGAAAGCTAACATCTGAAGCTACAAATCACATTCAGACCATGAAACCCAGTTTGTATGTTAAGAGGGTCAAATTCAGCTTCAAAGTCGCGATTTACGAGTCACCGCCTGTTCAAAAGCAATTGCGGTATTTTGGGCATATCTTTGGCTGTAGATGTCTGTTTTATGCGATTCATGTGTCATTTCGAAGATAAGAAAGAGCTCTACAACTTTTATGCTTTGATTTTTGAGAAATAATGGCTGCATCAAGTCCAATATCAGCTTGAAGTTGTTATTGCTGTTCTGGAGTATTGCTTGGCTGACAGCTTTGAAACCTTATAGTTATTTTGAATCTTTCTATTTATTTGGGGTACTTTTGCAACAATATACAAAGTTTAGGGAGTTTTTATGAGTTTAGCCATAGGTTTTAGTTTTCTTTGGTTTTTAAGCGTCGCTGCCGCCGCCAGGCTTCCTCCCTGCCCCATCTCCAACTCTCTTGTTTTCACTGTTTTTTCAAGTTTTTCTTCTATTATTATTCTTTGTTTCTCTTCCGATCATGGTTGAGTAATTTTCTGGTTTAGTTCTAGGAACGATTTCCATCGCCAACACTGGTTGTAAGGATTAATTTTTCTTGCTTAAACTTTCTTTAATTTCAAGTATTTACTTTTTTGTTGTTCAGATTTATTGCAATTAATTTTCTTGTTCTCGCTTGTTGAATTGGTTCTGCAATTGCAAATCTGCTTGATTTTCTTTCAACCGCTTAGGTGAAGAATTCAATTAGAAGCAAGTGAATTGATTGGAGATTACTTTTATTCCTAGTTAATTCATACGGAGGAGTAAGACAGGTTAAATTGTTCAAGCTTTTGAATTATTGCCTGAAATAAACTTTTTAGTTCATTGTTCTTAATGCTAATTTTGGGTTTATTAGAAATTGCTTTTCAATATCTGGTTACCCAAAATTAAGAAATTAATCTGAAGCTTTTTTTGGTTAATTTTATTACTGAATTCTTAGGGTTCTTTTTAGCTTTAAAGAGAGTCATGTTTATTTACTTGAATTGAAGAAATATTTTCTTTCGATGATCGACTGCGTGATTGGAATGGATAATCAACCCTGAACTGAGCATTTTTAGTATTGGTTAATTTCAATTTGATTCTACAGTTAATTTATTTCAGCTTTTAATTCAAGAGAATCCCCCAACATTTTATTTCAATTTTTTTGATAGGAAGCTTTTAGATAAAAATTTCCCTTGAGATTCGACCTGGTTGCCACTGCTAGACTACAAATTTATTTATTTTGAGTTGTTAGGGATACCAGAATTATTTTTGGCGGTTTCGACGACCAACCATTATTGTATGCTTGAGATATCTCAAGATTCGTTTGACAGCAGTCCAGTGAATGGATGAAGGAGAGTGCATGAACTGACAAACCCAGTTGACTGCAAAGGCGATGTCCGAACATGTAAGAGTTAAGTACCAGAGTGCCCCAACAATGCTTCGATATTCAGTCGGATCAGGAAATGGTGTCCCCCCTTCCTTGGACAACTTCTCAATCATAGATAATGGAGTAGATACTGGTTTTACTGTAGTATACGAGTCTTGCCAAGAAGTTCTAATATGTACTGTTGCTAAGAAAGCACATAACCTGTCTGGGATAAACTCTATCTCGAGAAAATAATGGAGACCACCCAAGTCTTTTACGGTAAATTCAAGTTGTAGAGAACTAAGCAATTGATTAACTATCGCTTGTGTTAATCCCATGATTAAAATGTCATCAACATAAATAAGTACATAAATTCAAACACCAGCTTTGTTAAAAATGAAAAGAGATGTATCAGCTTCGGATGCAATAAATCCAAGCTCAAGGAGATGAGTACTAAGCCATGAATACCGTGCCTGAGGTGCCTGTTTAAGACCATACAGAGCCTTTGTAGCTTGCAAACATAGTTAGAGAGCTGAGGGTGCACATAACCTAGAGGTTGAGACATAAACACTTCTTCATCAAGATAGCCATGTAAGAAGGCATTTTGTATGTCAATTTGTCTAATGCACCACCCCTATGAGATAGCAAGAGATAAAATTAGCTGAATAGTTGTTGGTTTCACAACAGGACTATAGGTATCATGATAATCAATACTATGTTGCTGGTGAAAACCTTTTGCAACCAACCTGGCTTTGTACCTTTTTATGGTTCCATCAGCTTTTCTCTTGAGCTTAAAAACCCATTTGCAATCAATAACATTCATGTTGGGCTGAGGAGGAATGGGTTTCCAAGTATCATTTTTTATCAAGGCGTGATACTCCTCATCCATAGCTTGTTTCCACTTTGGCAGAAACAAGGCTACAGCTAGACTTGACGGTTCGGTTGCACTGCTGGATGAAATAGTGGCAAGAAGAGGCCAAGAGATGGAGTATCTGATAGTGCCATCATTGTATTGTTTTGGTTTGCTGATATTATCTCGAAGCTAGGTTCTCATGGGGTGACCAACTGGAGTAACAACCGAAAACATGATCTTGGTGCATGGTGTCCGTCTCTTTTATTGGTGCAAGTGGCATGAAACCAGCAGTAGGTAATGAAATGGGAGCATTGGGCGTCGAGTGCTTACAAGTATCTGTGTGAGAGAGATGAGCAAAAGGAAAGGTTTGTTCATAAAAAAAAACATCTCTAAAAATGTATATTTGATACATGTAGACACTTATACCCTTTATGCATGGGACTATGTCCAATAAATACACACTGCTTTGACCGAAACTCAAACTTTCATGTAGTGTAAGCACGAAGCTGGGGCCAACATGTGCATCCAAAAACTTTTAAGAATGAGTAATCTGGTTTTCTTTGAAACAACCATTCAAATGGAATAGAGTTGTTAATAACTTAACTGGGCATTCGGTTAATGAGATAGGTGGCAGACACAAATGCATCATCCCAAAATTTCAGAGGCATATGTGCATGGGCTAGGAGAGACTTCCCTGTTTCAACAACATGGCGATGCTTACGTTCAACTGACCCGTTTTGCTAGTGTGTGTAAGGACAGGAGAGTCGATGTTTGATACCAATTGAGTCAAAGTGTGATCGAAGTTTGAAGTACATACTCACTTTTGCCATTAGTTTGAACAACTTTCATTTTCTTGTTCAGGGATCACTCAATCTGATTTTGAAACTTAAGAAAAGTGTTAAATACTTTCAATTTGCAAGACAATGGAAAAATCCAAGTGAACTTACTATAATCATCAACGAAAACAACATAATAGTGGTATCCATTAATAAACTTGGATGCCAGACCCTAAACATCCGAGAAGATAACATCTAAACGTTCTTTTGAAGTAAAACTGGAAGAATCAAATGACAACTGATGGCTCTTTGCTTGTCGGCAAGCGTCACAAACAGACAAAGAATTATTCTTGGTAAATGGAAGATTATTTTGATGAAGAATTTGTCAGACAACTGGTTCTGCAGAATGTCCGAATCTATTGTGCCACTGATCTATGCTAACACGAATGCTATGAAGAGCTGAAATGTTGCAAGGATTGTTATGAGGCTGAGGGAAGGTGTATAGTCCATTGTCACATGGTCTATGGAGAAGACTTCTCTTCATTGCTTTGTCCTTAGCAACAAAACAATCATGGTGAGATTCGACAAAGACATCATTATCGCGAGTTAGCTTACTGACTAATACAATATTCTTTTTAATATTGGGAACATGAAGAACATTCTTGAGATACAATGACTTTTTCACGAGTATGAACATGTGAAGTACCAATGTGATGAATTGACAAACCTGCACCATAACCAACTTGTACTCGTTCTGTGCCATTGTATTTTTCACTGAAGGATAGATTGTTGAGGTTTGCCATAATATGATCATTCGCACTCAAGTCTGTATACCAATTTGTATCAATCTGATATGAGGGAATGGTTGCTATTTCTGCAAGATGACTTGATTCTCCTTGGAAGGAGTGGTCAAAATGATTGTTGCATTGAAGTGCTACATGTCCATGCTTATTATGTACTTGGCAAACTATTTTTGAAAATACCAGATTACCTGAGTCTCGGTGATTAGGATTTCCATATCCAAAACCAATCCTGCCATGTCCCCTTTCTCTTCCTCGGTTGTTAGTTCTTCCATATCCTTCATGGTTTGATGATCAACTCTTGGTAGCCACATTTGCAGTTAGGGATGTTCTCGATGATAGGAGAGGATGCATGGTGTTGTTCAAGCCTCAGTTCATAGCTGAGTAGATGGCCATTCAAGTCATTGAGCGACATAGGCTCAATTTGAGTTGTGCCTGATGTCACCAATGGGGCATATTCTGAGTTTAGACCGGCAAGTATGTATGAGGCTATCTCATAGTCTTGAAGAGGCTGTCCGACTACAGCCAAGGTGTCTGTGACACTTTTGATTATCTAGAAATAGTTAGCAATAGACAAGTCCTTTTTCTTTATAGTTGATAGTTGGTAACGGATTTGCATAATCCGAGTGCTTGATTGAGAAGCAAATAGTTTGGCTAGAACACTCCAAACTTCATGTGCTGTTGAGAAATTGATAACATGGGCGAGCACTTCCTCCGATAGTGAGTATATTATGGCACTCAAAATCACTTGATCTTGTTGGAACCACACCTAGCATTCAGGATTTGAGACTCATCCACCATCTGTTGATGTTGGATCCAGCAGAGTTTGTGGAGGACATGGGAGAGTGCCATCAACAAATCCCAACAAACGCTGACTTCTTATATACGGCAAGAATGGGACCTTCTAGAGGAGATAATTGTCTCTTGTCAGCTTGATACTAATCAGGTGACCGAGGTTGATGGACAGTATAAGTGGCGGATTGTGTAGGTTGGAGGGGAAGGAGGTTTGTGAGGGAGAGGAGTTGGGGGAACTTCCAGTCGACATCTTTTGACGTTGGTCTACTGGCTCTGATACTATAAACGAACAAGTATTTGCCACACATGAACCCCTCAGGCCTTTGTTCATTTATACACGTAGAGTTTACAACTAGTATGACTTTACAAGATAACACTTGCTATACAAGAGATAAATGCCTTAGCTAGATAATGCTAACTTATGGCTTAAGATATCGTTATCGCTAACAATAACCAGGCTGAGAGGAGAACTAATTCACGGCTAAACCGCTCATTCAGTCCTGTTCTTGCAACTATGGTCTCAACACTAATTAATCATCAACGTTATTTTATTCAAATTTTTATAATAATACCTAGCTTAACTAGAACTTGGTCCAAAGAACCACCATACCAATGCCACCAATTAGCACAAAGTCTGAACGTTGCAAATGTTGGTGCTCTAGTCGGACTCACGTCAATAAAATATGTTATCTTTTGTCTTGAAAAAAATAAATCATGGCGTGGGTGCAAATGGACGCTATCAATTATGGTGGCTTTGCTGCAAAAGAAGTCAACAATACGATTCAAGGAGCATTTCTTCGGGAGACTTTCAAGGGAACAAATACAGATAAAATCAATTCAAAATCATGCATAGAAAGTTTAAAGATTTAATGTAATATAGTTAAATTTATGATACCAATGAGATAAGTACAAAATGTACCAAATAAAATGATATAAGTATAAAACAATAGTTTAAATATCTGACGTTGTCAGTTAGCATGTGGAGTTGGAACGTGGGCGGTTTTCACGAAGCAATAATAATTTTTTTATGTGAACCTTGCCTTAATAATAACTGTTTTTTATTTAGTTAACGTATTGTTATAATTGTGGTCCTAGTATAAAGTAAAAAAAAATAAGGGCTTAAGCTGATTGAACACTTAAAAGAAAGGTAGTAAAATTGGGGATTAAGTATCTAATTTATCACTTAAAAGTATAGAATGGATCAAATTGCTATCAAACTTTTAAAAGTATCAAATTTTATACTGGACTTTACTTTCAAGACAAAATTCATCGCCTACATTACAAAATCTAGCATATGTGTCACTCTTCTAATTAATGTCCGTCAAATTGAAGGTGAAAAATAACAATTTTAGTCATTGATTGTTTACTTTTCTTCTATTAGTGCCCTGATTTTTCCCATCTAATGATCATATATATCATCTTCTTCAAGAGAAGAAAGACCACTCCCCCACCAGCAATATCATCTGGCCATTGCTCTACTGCCATACACTCTTAAACTCATTAGCCCTTGACTCTAGCCTCCCACACCCATCACGCAAGCACAAATGAAGCTCCAGACTTAACTCACCCATACCCGACTTGAACCACTAGTTGAAAAATAGATTCATTGGATGGAAATAGATCATCTGCTTTCAATGGAGAATCCCAGACAGTATACTAGAATAGTATCTACATATTGGATGTGGGGAATGTTATTATCGCAAGTTTGGAGTGGTAGCTAATGACTTTTAGTGAAAAGACCTTTTGAAGGAAGAATAGGAGTTGCTCAGAAGCATTATTATTTATTGTTTTGTCTAAAATTGTTACAATAAGAAATTTAAAGATTCTTAATTCAATCTATTTAACAAACCCCCCAAATTT
Organism: Aquilaria agallochum; assembly: GCA_000696445.1. NCBI lineage: Eukaryota > Viridiplantae > Streptophyta > Magnoliopsida > Malvales > Thymelaeaceae > Aquilaria > Aquilaria agallochum. Next base: position 29,391 of record KK902560.1, read on the forward strand.
ACCAGTGCTCGATTAATTGAGATTCAATTCAAAGCAACATTAATTTTTCATTGTTAAAGCTATTGCTATTATACTTTGTATATACTTCCTTAATTTGTTCTTATTGAACATCTTTGGAGAAACGAAAAAGGAAAAAATAAAGAAAAAGAAAAAACAATCAGATCAACCATGGTGGAGAAGCTGAGCTTGCAGATGATGGATATGAAGAGATTATCGGACAATTGATTGAAGAAGATATAGTATGATTGTCAAATAGGCAAAGTGAAGATAATAGTAGAACAAATGCAAAAAAAATGAAGGACCAAAACTGTTATTTTTTCCCTTCATCTAAAGGCCATTTTATGTGTGGTAAATCTAATTTTAAAAGTAAAAGTTTAGTATTAAATTTAATGCTTTTGAAAGTTTGATGGTAAATTTAATCTTTTTAAATATTTTTAAGTCGTAATTTTAATACTTAATTTGTTATTTCTAAAATTGAATAGCAGAGAAAAATGGGTTTCCACCAAAAAAGAGAAAACAAAATCGTTCCACCATGTGACAGCCGTAAATTATTGCATAAGCTGTGGCGGCGGTCGGGGTTCAAGGGAAAGGCCATTGGAAAGAGAAACATGAAGTGTGTTCCACCACGAGATAATGATTGGCCTCGTTTAGGAATAACTTTTGTCATCAGCGTTAGAGTTTTGGATAATTTATTTGACGGTTGAGATGAAAACGCTGAAGCTAAAAGCTAAAAGCTACCATTGGATAACTTTTTCAAAACTATAATGTTAATCGCTGACACTAATACCAAACGGATTAAAGTTTACAAAATGGAAGAATTTGTCATTTACTCTTTTGTTGAACAATGCGAACACGTGCACCCCAATAAAAAGTTGTAATTCGCCCTGTTGTGCGCTTTGATTCTTTGATTGGCTCCCGACACATCATAATTTTTGTTGGTAATCAGAAATACAAAATTAGATTAAAATAGGATGGACGATGCAAGTTGTTGGGTAATAATAACTTTCTGTCTTGGCATGACAATTGTAAAAGAAAAGGAGCATAGCTTTTAATCTCTTGTTTTTATTATTGTTGTTTGCACTAGAAGGATTCATGTACATATATACATATTTTAGCAGTTGTGAGATAAACACAAACAACAATAGAGTAACGATAAAGGAAGTTTAACCCTAATCTGGTTGTTCTCCATCATGTCCTTATTTTTGTAAATTAGGACTTTAACAAATCAGCATCCAAGTCAGTATGTATTAACATCCATACTACTCTTAACAGTCTCTTTAAAGCTAGAGTATGGAGCTTTGAGATACCCAGCTTGTGAGTCAATGTATGAAACTGATCTGTGCCCAGTGCTTTAGTAAAGACATCTACCAGCAGAGCTTGAGAAGGGAGATAGCTTGTTTCTAATTGTTTGGCAATAATGTGGTCACGGATGAAGTAGCAATCCATCTCAATGTACTTTGTTTGTTCTTGAAAGATGGGATTGGCTGCGATGTGTATGGTGGCTTGATTATAACAGAAAAGTGACATTGGCCTTGTGTGATCGACAACAAGGTCTCTTAATAATGATCATGAGTTCAGTATAAAACAATGAATTATGTTAATTTACGAATCAAGTCTTGAAATTTGGGTTCTACATTAGAATGCTATTAACTGAATTCCTCGGAATAATATGTCTAATCTTGCAACTTTTAAGAACTAATACAGACCAAATAAGTCAAAATTGATTCTTCATGGGGTGAACTCCAAGTTGTCACCCTTGATGTTATGTTGAAATTACACTTTGCCATCATAGTTTTATGAATTACTGTTTCCTCCTTATTTTGCTAAAATTGTTAGTCAACGATCAATTAATAACATGGAAAATTTTCGTGAATAAAATAGATAAAAATAATAAATCCTAATTTTCATTTTCCACTAAGTATGTGTTGATAAATTTAAATTATTTAGGCTTTGTTTGATATTAGCGTCAATGATTGGTGTTAGAGTTTTAAAAAAACTATCAAATTGTAATTTTTTTACTTTTTAGCTTCAACATTTTTATTTCAACAATTAAATAAATTATCTAAAACTTTAACGTGCAAAAATTGTTCTCAAACGAGACCTTAGCCATTATTTGACACATATTGATGGTCTCGATTCTCAGTTATTTAATGAAAATATCTATACGTAGTTGATAAGAGTAATTTCATCCTTAAGCAATGAATTCTTGTGAATTGAGAAACCTGCTTGGAGCTATTGAATGCCATTGATATTGAATGAAAAGAAATATTAATTATTCTTTTATTGAAAAACTTGAGACTTTTTTTTTTTCTATTGATTAACAATATAAAATATTAGAAGGCAAAGATAAATTTATGAAATTAGGGGGAAATTGTGATTTCCTCATTGATCCTTCCTTCATTGTCGTTTGGCAAATTTTTTTGAAAAATTTTTGCTGTAGCATATTGACTAGCATCTTAGAATATGCTACTTATTGGAAAAGTTGCTAATATATTATTTACCATGATTGGGTTTGGTGAATGGGATTACATTAGTCATCCACTATAGAATATTTTTCAGTATTGAACTAATTATTGATGAGAAATTTGTGTCATAACGAAAGGGAATATATACTCACAAAACATCCACTTGGTAGTTTAAGAATACTAGTTTGCCCATCGACACCTTCAACGTAGTTGTTATCGGAAACAACCCTAAAACGTGATGTGACTTTTTGCTTTCCTCAACAAATAATGACAGATATTTCGTATATATGTATTTTAATCCATTAGCAACGCAACAAAATGTTAGGCAGTCGGACTGAAACGTTTAAACTTTCCCTTATTCTTGTGTGCGCTAGGCGCACATATGCGCCTACCATAAAAAAAACGTACATGTAACAGTGAAGCTCATCTTGCACGAAATAGCACCCTCTCACTTTTTTTTTTTTTTCTCCCTTATGAATAGTACTTTTTCAATTTTTCCTAACACTTCTTTTATTTCAGAACATAATAAATTGATTTTTACCTTTTTATATATAATTGGCCTTTTCTTTTATTTTTCTTACGAATATCGTGAATGTTTTACTACATAAGTATATTGATGTTGAACATGTTTCTCCAGTATTACTTTTGTTGAAATTGTATATAAAAATATAGAGGATTTGTAGGCTTTAAATAATGATAATGATATATATGAATGGAAGATACATAATTATCTAAAAAATGATTAAATGGAATTTGACGTGATTTGATCCGGATTAAATGAAGTCTAATATAACTATGAATACCCAATATATTCAACAAATAAAAAATTAATTATTTTTTTACCTTAAACTTTCACATTTAGCAAATATTGTTAATACATCTCAAATATATTTTATGATGTTGTGTAGTGAGAATTTAAATAAGGATGACAAGATAAATTAAATGTCAAGAGATTACAAAAGAGGAAAACTCTTCAATATCATTTTTTGAACAATTAGAAAAAAAAAAAAGATTCATTCTTTTAGGTAGGTATTTAGTACATTTTATTAGTATGCTATCTGAGTGATTTTTTATTATTATTTATATGGTTGTATAATGTTTGTATAATTAAATGAAGGTTCAATCTTTATTTTCCATGGATAAAGAACAAATAGTGTCTTTTTTAAGAACAAACTCTTAAGTAACAAAAAATAAACATGTAAAAGAAAGAACAAATATTTCCTTCTAAAAGAACAAGGATGCCCTTCTAAAAGAACAAATATGTCCTTCTAAAAGAACAAATATGTCCTTCTGAAAGAACAAGCGCTAGAAGACAAAAAATAAGAAGTTTATAGAAACAGGGTCATGTATAAAAACAAACGGTGTCTTCTATAAAAACAAACACTTAAATGACAAAAAATAAACATCTAAAAAAAAGAAAAACAAACATTGTCTTCTAAACGAACAAAGATGCTCTTCTAAAAGAACAAACATATCTTTCTAAAAGAACAAACACTAGAAGATAAAAGAATAAAAAGTTTACAAAAACAGGGTTATGTATAAGAACAAACAGTGCATTCTATAAGAATAAACACTTAAGTAACAAAAAATAAACATGTAAAAGAAAGAACAAACATTTCCTTCTAAAAGAACAAGGTTGCCCTTTTAAAAGAACAAACATATCCTTCTGAAAGAACAAACACCAGAAGAAAAAAACCAAGAAGTTTACAGAACAGGGTCATATATATAAGAACAAACAGTGTCTTCTATAAGAACAAACACTTAAGTGACAAAAAATAAACATGTAAAAGAAAGAAAAACAAACATTGTTTTCTAAAAGAACAAGGATGCCCTTCTAAAAGAACAAACATATCCTTCTAAAAGAACAAACACTAGAAGATAAAAGAACAAGAATTTACAAAAACAGGGTCATGTATAAGAACAAACAGTGCGTTTTATAAGAACAAACACTCAAGTAACAAAAAATAAACATGTAAAAGAAAGAACAAACATTTCCTTCTAAAAGAACAAACATATCCTTCTGAAAGAACAAACACCAGAAGACAAAAATCAAGAAGTTTATAGAAACAAGGTCATGTATAAGAACAAATAGTGCCTTCTATAAGAACAAATAATTAAGTAACAAAAAATAAACATGTAAAAGAAAAAACAAATATTGTCTTCTAAAAGAACAAATATGCCCTTCAAAAAGAACAAACTTATCATTTTAAAAGAATAAACACCAGAAGACAAAAGAACAAGAAGTTTACAGAAACAGGGTCATGTATAAGAACAAACATTTAAATAAGAAAAAATAAACATGTAAAAGAAAGAACAAACATTGCCTTATAGAAGAACAAAAATGCTCTTCTAAAAGAACAAACATATCGTTCTAAAAGAACAAACACCAGAAGACAAAAGCACAAGAAGTTTATAGAAACAGGGTCATGTATAAGAACAAACAGTGACTTCTATAAGAATAAACACTTAAGTAACAGAAAATAAACATGTAGAAGAAAGAACAAATATTGCCTTCTAAAAGAACAAAAAAATCATTCTAAAAGAACAAACATATCCTTCCGAAAGAACAAACACCAGAAGACAAAAAACAAGAAGTTGACAGAAACAGGATCATATATAAGAACAAACAGTGCCTTTTATAGGCCTTCTATAAGAATAAACACTTAGGTAACAAAAAATAAACATATAAAAGAAAGAACAGACATTGCTTTCTAAAATAACAAGTAGGCCTGTAAATATATATACCAAAACACAAAAGAATAAGTAATGCGTGAAAATGTAAAACAACAAACAAGGTTTTCTAAAAAAAATGAATATAAAATGAAAATATAAAACTGGAGTTGACATCTAAAGATAGGGAAAAAAAAAAGGAAAAGAAAACGAGAATAAAATGCTGGAGTAGAAGTCTCAAGACTCGAACCTAGACAACCTTCTTCCCACCCCACGCTCTGACCACGTTGCCCAATCTAAAATTTTATCCAATGTCCACAAATATTGTCATGATCTCCTATCGCACAGCCAAAATGAACATTTTCAAATTTTTAAGGGATGGCGCACGAAATAAGCCGGGTGCACGTAATACTAAGTCTTAAACTTTATTATTTACAACGGGTCAGTATGGGCAATATTTATATTGGACAATCTCCATAAATTGGAGGATTAGTTAGATCCAATTTGATAGCCAAATTAATGGCAGATGATCAAACAATGACTTGGAATCCCAGAAAATCTGCACAATGTCTAAGGTTCCAGGATATGTTTCCAGGATGAGACCTCCAATATTCAAGTTAGTTCAATATCTAATAATGTTCGTAGTGCAAGAAGAGGTAAATGTATATCTAGTTACCTTTTCAAGATGTATCAATACCTTTTTACCGATTTAGCTTGTCTATTACTAATAAACAATGATCAAACTTCTCCATCATAAAAACAAGCTATTCGATGATACTTATCAAGCCTTGTATGGTGACTCTTGATTTTGAAGAACATCCAATACTTGTGGGTAATCTAAAAAGATTGTAATATATATATTTTAGAGAGAAAGTTGTCACCGTGTGAATTGCCACCAAGATAGCTACGTATTCTTCTTCCAATGTCAATGAGTGAGGCTACATACTCCCTTGCTAATAATAAGGAGGGACATCTAAGCCCATCCATAATCAGGGAGCCACTCCATGTTCTAACAATCTACACCAAGCTCTATCCATGACCCAAACTACCAGATTGTGAACAGGAGCCAATAGTTTTCTAGTTCCCCAAATACAACAATAATTTATTGGGAGAGGTAGTTGATAACCCTCTCTGAGTTGATAGGAAATCTCTAGCATTCACAAATTATTCAATAAGAGCTTCGTTCCTAGTTGTCAAGAACTAACAATTGAATGGTGCATTACAAAATATACACTCCTTTTTTCTAAGCCAAATAATGTGGACTGTAAAGACTAAAAAATTTATCTATTTGAAGGTCCATTTATTGTGGACAACTAGAAATGATAACAACTAGATCTCAGATGATAAATCAGTGGTCTAAGGAGGGGGGCAAGCAGAACAAACCCCACATGTTGACAGTACTTGAGTAGCCCCAGAAAAGATGATGAGTAATTTTATCCTTTGCATCACATCACTGGTACAGGTAATCTGAAGCCCATAGTGAGCAACTAAATTACTGCTCATAAGAAGGGCATTTACCATATAGTTCCACAAAAAGACCTTGTACTTTGGCTGCATTTGCAATCACCATATGCATTTCATTATTCTAGAGAAATTTGGGTTCAGAGGAGAACGGATGAGTTCCCCTATTGTGTGGAAAGAATGAGATGTACTTTGAGCTACTAATTAAGAGTAACCATGTTTTGTGGTATATGTGCCATAAGAATTCTATTGCTAAAGAATCACATCATCCCCCTCAGTTGAGGAAGATGGGGCAATAGAAACAATTTATTGCAATATGTCCTTTAGAAAATTTTGATTAAGAAGTGTAATGTTCTAGTCCAAAATCCACCACTCAATGTCTGTCAAATACATTATGCCTGGGTACTAATGATCTTAATTGATCGGGGGATACATTTGGGATCCACTAGTCCTCTCAGACTAAGATAAATTTGCTAGTGTCAATCTTCCACTAGAAAGATGCACTAAACACTGATCTCCCATATGGCAAACTTATCCAAATTAGATATGCCACACTATTACTCTTAATCCAAATTGAGTGCAAGGAGCCATACTTTGACGTTAGAATCCTATAGCCCAGCCTATTTAAATCCCAGACAAAAAATTGCCAAAAATTTTTCTCTAGAAGATCCTAGTTAAACAATTGTAGATCCTTAATTCCCAACCCCTCAAGACCCTTTGGGAGCATTACAACCCCTTTTGGTTTCTTATGGACTGCTTTCTCCTCTTAAGATCTATAACACCAATAAGGGATGAAAGATTTAGAAACTGAATCCGATAGTGTAATATGAACTTTGAATATAGATATGATATAGTTTGGGATTGAATTTAAAGTAGATTGAATCAAAGCAAGCCTTCTGGAACTATTTGAGCACGCTCCGTTTGGCAATGCTTAACTGAGATTTAATCTTATCTACTAAAAAGTGATATGCAACAGTTATAAGAAGATACTGATAGAATGGGTATTCTGAAGGACTTGAACTACTTCTTTAGATGGATGGATGGATGGATGGATGAATATAAGAAAATCATCTATAAAATACAAGTGAATTATAGTGGGCCCGATTTTATTTGCGGTAAGGCTAGGAAGCAACCTGCCATTTGTAGATATGAAGAGAAGGGCCTCCTGGACCTTCCTTCATATTAAACCAATCTATGGTGCAGCCATTAACCAAGACCGAGTAAGACATAATAGGTATACGTTATCTAATCAGATGAACCTAGTTGACTAAAAAGATCATGGCTGCTAGAAGTTTCTTAATAAATGACCACTGAATAATGTCATATTCTTTTTTTATGTTAAGTTTAAGAACTACTTGTGTCCTGGGGCCTGCCTTATAGGCTCATGTGCTTAACAACATAGAGGGTTTTTTAGTCTACTACAATATTTTCCTGAATATTTCTATCATGTATAAGGGCATTTTGGAATTCAAAAACCATGTTGCAAAGAATTGGCTTCACCCAATTAGCCAATGTCTTGGCTATAATTTTACAAAGTGTATCACATAGGCTTATTGGTCTTAAGTCCTCTATCGCTTGAGTCTCCAAAAGTTTAGGAATGAAAGTAATGTAGGTAAGATTTATCTGGCATAAAAAGAATCAGTCGTCAATGAAAATTTGACAGCTTCAGCACTAGTTCAACCATGATATTCTAGTATTTCTTGATAACAATAGGAAGACTGTCATTTAATCCTAATACTGTCAAGCTCCCCTGATCAAAAGCTGCCTACTTAATTTACTCTTTGATGAATGAAGCTGAAAGGCTCGCACATTATTGAGCTGACAATTTCCTCAAGATGGATGAGCAGAAAATATTTTGGGCCTCCTCCCTATGGATAATCGAGCTAGAGTAAAGGTTGATAAAAAAATGATCTGATATGTCCTCTAATTTCTTCATCAGGCTACACTCATGAATCATTGTCCATGTTCAGTACTAGCATCTATGCTCTAATTCATTTGCTCCAAATGAAAAATTATAATATTTTTATCCCCAACTTCAAGCTGTGTGATACATAACTTTTGAGCCCACATGTTTTCTTCATCCATAAGGAAAAATATATATTATTTTCTTAAGGTGGAGATTGGTGATTATCCAAGACGTTTGGGGAGCTTTGCTCTTTCCGCAACTACATTAGTTTCAAATTTTAAGTTGGCACATTTGATTTATTTTAGTACCGTAGTATAGGGACCATAAGAGAACATTTGTAAGCCACCTAGAACATCTTTGAACCTATAAATAGAGTTGACGAAATAGATTTAATGATTTCAGCCTACTTTGGATATCTCAGCCAAAATATCTTAATACATAGGATGGAGATAAAATGCAAAAGAATGAGATGAGTCCAACAATAAGAGGGCACGCGTGATTTGAACATTGAATGGCTAGGTTCACTACCTTTATTGGCGGCACTAATTGTAGTCATTCCTCATTGTAAAATGCCTTATCAAGCACCCCATAGATTGCTTCTTGCCCTTCCTGAAATTTTGACCAAGTATATGCTGGTTCATTTCTTGAGGCCGAATTAACTATAGATCATAAACAAAAGGCTAAAGCCATTTAGCACCCAAGACTGTATGAGAATTTTAGCCTATTTTTTCCTAGCAAGGATTGGACTTGATTAAAATCTCCAATCAAAGCTAGAGCTCCAACAAATTACTTAAGAATTGCCAACATAATCTCGTAAGTACTACAACAGCATTGGATGGCCGAGTGACTATGAACATAACCAAAATACCGTAACAATATGTTTACCTCCTTTATATTCAAATAGGGATCTTTGTATAATATATAGAACTATATTTTAGGCTTCCAACCCAACCAAATCCCCCATTATGTCCTATTGCGTCCACAAAAACCAAACTACTAAAACCTAAACAAAACTAGGTCAGTAGTTGTTGAAATTCCATTCATTTTGGTTTCCTAGATACAAATGTGTTGGCCAATTATTCCTTTACCAAGTTCTTTAGCTAATTAACTATAGGATAACCTACACACAATAATTAAAGCACATAATCCTTATTTGGTGTCTGGTCTTTGATGAGATTCAAACCTGAAAAATTGCCTATGAACATTTGGTGGCCTACTACCATACTCTATCTTAGTTAGGAGGTTAATCCTCATCTGTTGCAAATGTTCTGCCTCATATGATGCAAACATTTCAAAGGCCATATTGAAGTTAGAACAATTATTCTAAATAAATTCAAGAAGCAATTTAGACCTTTTCCTAGACTTTTCTCCCTTAGACAAGAGGATTAGACCTACTCTATTTTTTTTTCTCTGGCCTGTGGATGGCATTAATCTTCTTTTCTTCCATGGCCAACTAAAGTTAAAAAAAAATCTTGACAAATAAGTTCCTCTGTTTAGCCCTTAGGACGCCTTTGCTCTTTAATTCAATAATCAAACAAGAACTTTTTTATTCATACAATGGATTGATAGAGTCCAAGACATAAACCCTATCCTAGTCTGGTGTGCTTCAATAGTGAGTTTACACCTTTTAGGCTTTAATTTAGAAAAAGGCATGAACATTGAAGTGATTTGGGCATATTGCTTAGCTAACCAAGCATATTTCAAAGGAAGGCCGAATCTTTTAAGTTGATTGGCCTACTGAGATTGGCTTTGATTTTTATCCAACCCATATGAGCCCACAAAAGAATTACTTAATGCATCTAAAGGAGTTCGCATTAGAATTTATATGGCCTTTGTGTCATTAGAATCAGGCCCAATCAAGGGCCTATAGAGAAATCCCAGATACTTATGATTCGCTCTTTCTAATCAGTCTTTATTTGGATCTTCCTCTAGATCCTTCTTAGAGTTTGTTGCCTAATTTTGCCTTTCCATTTCTTTGTGTAATTGTAAATCCAAGCAAAAACATCTAGGAGCTTGGTTCACCTCATCCCTAGGAGCATCTTCTGCTCGTAATGGTTTCACTGACTAAGTATTTCATCCAATACATTTTGATCTACTTCATCATCTAAATTATGACTAATAGTGAAGGGCATCTTGTTCAGGCCTATTTATCGTCCTAATAAATTCCTCCTAATAATTCGCTCCTCTGAACACCATGGACCATTCAAGGTGGCTTTTGGCTTACACCTGGCTTACAAAAAGGGGTTAAGAATAATGTTGTTTTATATAATCCATGTTTGAAAGTAGCATCCACTAGAGCTTCTCCCATAAGCTTTAAAACCCTATTAAAGCATCTTGGTGTAATGTGCCTTAGAATCATCGATGCACCTGCATTGATTGCAAACTTTCTTGATCTTCTTACCAAAAAGAAAACCAAAGAGTTCAACCATTAACTGTCTCTAGGTACAAAAAAGGCACTCATGGTTCTTCTATGTTTATCAGCATCTTGAATTGTATGTAGATCAAACAGTAAATACTCTAATCCTGCATATCAATCTCCAATACTGGACCAAGCCACTCGACAATGCCTCTTGGTGTGGTTGGGTTTTAAATACATGAATTACAGATTTTGGGTTTGCACCTAACCTAGAACAATGTGAAACTCATGATCCTATACATGCAAATGTGTTTACATGTGTTGAATGAGGAATAGAGCTCCATCCATTCCAAGGCACCACGGCTTCCAAGTTCAATCACTTGCTCCAACTTTGAAAATGGATGATGAATTGATTTTAACGAGTTAGGTGCTGCAACTATGACCCTGTCTTGGGTTTTCTATGAATGACTATGAATCTTCATCGATCCATAATATGTATAAGAACAACACAGTTTAAGAAGTCCCATGTGCTCTTCAGTAGAGCATGTAAATGTCACTCCATGTAAAGGGGCATAATCCAGTGAAAAGGTGGCCATTTTAAAGAACAGAGAAGAGTTGCAAAGTTATGGTATAACATACTTCATAGAGCCCCTTTATACAACCATACAACTTATGAATGAAGGTGAAGCAAAGAAACTCAGTTACAAAAAAAACCCAACCAATACTAAAATAATTTTAGTGAATCAATAAAAACAAGAAGAATTAACTCTGAACCGAGCAAAAAAAATCCTACAAACAACCTGTAATTGGCAACACGAGGGAAAAAAATAGGAATGATATGATTAATAGTCAATTGATACTTTTGACAGGTCTATAGGTGGCAAGATCACATATCAAGCGAGCAACCATCACTCTTAGTGCCCTCATTTCCACTTTGAACACTACCCTTTTCCCAATTATGTAAAGAGCTGGTGAAAAAGCATCAAACTAGCCACAAATTAATATTAGACTTAATATTTCTAACTTAATCCATCATGGATGTAGCCTAATCCTATTTCCTTGAGGATAACCCATATTAGAAACAATGTTCTATGAGTAATCTCCAACCCTAACCCTAGTAGTAGATCTTTCAAAAAAGGAAATATGCCAATCCACCAGGCAACAATGTCAGGTTACGAGGAAGGTTGATTCCAATTCAAAAGAAAATATAGAAGAATAAGAAATCAATAGTCGAGTAAAATGTTTTCTGTTTTAAAGGAAATCTAAGTTGATTTCAAATTCAATATGACAAGAAAAGGATGAGAGAAGCACATAAGATCAGGAAAGGACATTACCCTGCTGGTGTATATACACTAACTAAGCCTTTTAAGGTTTCCATCCATTGTCTATAATTTAAATAAAGAATATAAAAATATATATATAGTAAAAAATAAAGCAATTTTATCACTTTTGACACATACATTCTTTCTAAGTCTTCTCTACTATAATTTTATCCTATGATTCTACCCAATTTTTGTAGCCCCCCATCGCTTCTGATTCCTCCACTATTCATTTCTCCACCTCGTCATTTCCTTCATTGCTTCACCCTCATTGCTCCACATTATTCCTTAGTCATTCCCTATTCCTCATTACCCAAAATAATTTACATTGTGTTAGAAATGGTGATTTCATATGAAAAGGATTTGCAAACTAGAGCACAATGATTTGGATGAAGCATAAGGCAATTCTAAGGAAGAAAAAAAATTATTTGAAGTTGACATTTGCAGAAAAAATGTATATGGTTTTTTTAATTATGAAATAACATGGGTATGAAAAAAAATGGTTTTAAATTAAAGATTTATGTTTTAGATTGAATCTTCATATGTTTTATTGGGATTTTTGTATGTATATATATTTCTGGGTTTTATATGTGTGTTCTAAATTTGTAGAGAACCCAAATATATATATATATATATACTTTTTGGGTTTAATGCATTTTTGTGTTTGTAAAGAATATGTATGTGTGTGTGTGTGTGTGTGTGAATGTGTGCTTCTTGCACTATAAGAGAAAAAGAAAGAAAGCAACTAAAAGGAGCGACTGAATTTCAGTCACCCTATAGTCCCTATTTGGTGGGGCTTACTTTTTGAGCAATTGAATAGCAACTAAAATTTTCAATTGCCCCAACTCAATCTTTCCTTAGCCATTTTTCAATAGCAATAATTTTTTAGTCAGTCCTCCTTTAGTGGCAATCTCAACTTTAGTCGCTTTACCAAAGAATAACACTGTCTCTATCTCTACTTCTTTCTCATTCTCTATTTTTCCATCCCCTTTCTTCCCCTTTCTCATCTTTTTTTTTTCTTTTGCTTCTCCAGCCACCATGACAGAAATGCCTCCACTATCTCTATCAATGGGCCCTTCATATACTCCTACCCCACCATCTTCCATGGCTTCACAACCTCGCTCAACTTAGATCACTAGCTTGTGTGATTTTTTTGCATGATTTGCTCGATTAAGATCTAGGAGAGAAGAAAATTAATGCCACCAAAGATGGTCTATGAGAGATCTGACTAGAGAAATTTGAGACAAAGACAGGGATGGAGGTGGAGCCGAAAAAGTGAAGGGTAGTGTTAGTAAGAAATCAAAATTTTCAAAAATCACTAAAACACCTAAAATACCTATAAAATGAAAAAGCATACGAAAAACAAGAATGACTAAAGCCTTCAATCACTTCTATCCAACCTATCCTTAATGAGTGACTAAACATTTTAAATGCTCTTAACAGTTGCTCCTCAATCACTCTAAACTAGCGACTAAGATATTTGTAACTAAATAATTTATTTGTCATTAAGTTGCTACGTGCAACTGACTACGACTATTTCTTTAGTCACTTTTGTGCATCTATAATTTAGTGACAGTTTGTAAAAAAAACATAAATATATATGTATACTTCTAGGTTTGTAAAAAAAAAAATATATGTATGTGCTTCTAGGGTTGAAAAGGTCACAGTTATTTATGCATGCTCCTGGGTCTTATATGTACACTTTTGGGTTTGTTAAGGAGACACACGCACACTCATACTCACACACACACACACACACACACACACACACACATACACACATACATACATACATACATATATCCACCTAGTTGTCAAACCCGACGTTAAAACCTGCACAACATACTTAAGGGAGTAAGTGCATGAATATACTCGGTAAGGGTCCCTTCGGGTACCTGCAAAGAGGATAACAAGCAAGCATGCAAATATGGCATACAAATAAGCAAACAACCAACCAACAATCAACACAAACAAATAACATAACAATGTGCAATGCATGAATGTATGATATGCAACATGCATAATCATTGAGACTTTTTACACCTTAGGTGCCTTATTCTTGCCATGAGCTCAAATGACTGAGGTACTTGAGGCACTGGCCCTAGTATCGCGAATCCTTTACCTCCTTTAAGTACCACTTACAAGTTCTAGAGTAAGTCATCACCTCTTCTCAAATCTTTCTTGCATTTCTCTTAACTTATTGTGCAAGGCAGCCATCTTATATGGTCCAACTTGCCAAGCTCTTAAAGCTTAGCTTTGAGCTCCTTAGTGGCTTAATTACCAAACCTCAAGGTTTGATTAGGATCCTCTTCGGTTTTTTGTTCATTGCCCAAAGGTCTAATGCCTCTCACTTAGGCCAACAAAGACTCTGAAACTCACCTTAATTCCCTTAGTGCTCCCCTAACAACTTAAGCACTTTAACCCCCATAGCCAACGTAGCTTACCTTTTCTTAACCACATCACTTAACTACCACCTAAATAATGGATAATTCCTGACTTAGGAATGACTTATTGACCCAACCGAAGCTTCAGAACATCTTAGAATAGCCTAGCTATATCAACTAAGAAATTGAAACATTCTTAGAATGTCCCGAGCTTGAAGTGCTTGGGCCTTGGTGACGCATCACCAAGGGTAACAACTCTTGGGTTTCCTAGAACCCAGCTGGCGATGCATCCCTAAGGACAATTTAGCATTTCATGTCCACATGCCGTCTTGTACAAAACTTGCTCAATCTTTCAGTTCCCAAAGCCAATTCACATTGTCTTGTTTCTACCTCAATCCAACATGTAATACTACATTTATATGCATTATTTGAGCTAAATTAACTTGAACCCTTACCTTAAATTCTACTACAAAACAAGAATAAAATACAAACACCACAAGCACACTTGAGCTCAACTTAGCTCTTTTGAGTTCCAGACCTAAAACCAACATAATATGGCACCAAGAACTTCAAATCAATACCATCTCTAGCTACTTAATTAACTTAGAACTAGCTCAATTCAAGCCAAGAAGCTTACCTTAGGGTTTATGCTTAAAACAAACAACAAATACCACAAACGAAGCTAATGCACCAAGAATAAGCTAGAGACTTCTTGATTTCACTTTGGGACCTTCAAATTTGCTAAAAATTTCTAGGATTGGGGAGGTTTGTAGCAAACAAGATGTTGGAGAGAGAGAGCTATGAAAATTGAGAAAGAAATAGATGAACGGTGATGGTCAACTCTTGCTAGAAATATCCTACCAACTCCACTAAAACCTACTTTTTGTCTTATTGCCTCTTAGCCCTCAATCTCTCTTTTGTTTCAATTTGGCCACTAGACACACAGTCAAAACTGTCCCTTCTTGGTCCCAAAGAGTATTTTTATGCCTCCTACACTTAGCTCCTTAGACACATAAGTCATTTAAGACATAAATGTCTCATTTAAGTACTTAGTACAATTTTTACACATGTTTTTCAAATGGTGATTCTATTAGCTAAAATAGATTATACTCTTAACTTAATTAGTCAAAAATCTTACATGACCCTAATTTCATCAAAATTACACTAATGTCACTCACTTCGGTTAAAATTACCAATTTACCCTTATGATTCTTAGGTATCAAATCACACTTAGGAACTCATCTTTACTTTACTTAGATTGTCTTTCTTGCTTAATAAGAAACTAATTTGAGGCATTTAAGTAAAATATTTAAATAAAACATTCTTACCGAGTCAAAGCAAGGTGTTGACTAGGAGAGTTGTCACACTTAACATTTTATTTGGCAAGAAAACTGAGCTTGAACATAGGTTGTAGCTATATCTATGTTCCCATTGTACAAATTAATATGTTGTTTATGAAATTAGGTCTCTATTGTATGAAACTGGTAACCTATTGTATTGAACTAAGTTCATATTGTATAAGTGCAAAACTTGAGATTTTGATGTACAAAACTAGATCACATATTGTATTGAATTGAAATGTTGATGTACAAAAATTAGATATGTATTGAACAAAAATGTGTTTTTATTATAAGAAACTGAATCTCTATCATAAAAACTAGAGAAAGCTCTCTTAATATGAAACTAAATTCTTAATGTGTGAAATTGGAAACCTATTGTATGAATTGATTATAAATTGAATATTTCTCATAAAATCTAGCAAAAGCACTCCCCATATGAAGCTAAAATCTTAATATATTAAACTGGTAACATATTGTACAAAGCTAATATCTGAAAATATGAAACTCTCTGAACACGATGCTTTTCCACAAAAAATAAATAAATAATATTTTTTAGAATAATTACTATATTTATTATATTATCTTGATTTGTCTCCTTGAGATTATCTTTTGAAATGAATTCAAATTCAAATTCTCTAATTAAAAAATTCTCTTTTGATATTTTGATTTTAAAATTTCTTTAATTAACTCATACTTAAGTAAAAAAGGGAAAGCCATTAATTTTAACGGATTCCATTAGCTGATGACATACACCAGGTGTATTTCAGAATTTTCGCATGAGAGATAGGCCTGAAAAATCAAAATTTTTTGCTTCGAATGGTTTAAAAATCAAGCAAAAAAGATTTAACAACATATATCTTTGCCAGTAATTTTAAAGAAATTTGCTATGTTTACTGAAAATTATGCAAAAAAATTTTACCGAATCTTATTTTTCAGTATATGATCTGATCGGATCGGATGTAGAAAAATTAATTATCACTACTTTTTACCAGTTAGACTATTTGAAACATTTGATTTAGTAGATCTTTTGTGGACAACAATAACATATAAATTAAGCATCAGTAAGAATTAAAGCTTATTACAAGATGAAATAATTTGCTCGGGTCTTGTAGTGGTCTGTAGCTTTATACCGATGAGCAGAGAGAACAGACATTCAAGAAAAAGTTGAAGCCAGCTTTATTAAACGCGGAGAGGCATACACACAGAGAGATGGCTTCTCCAGTCGTCATAGCCAATTTGGCGGTAAAACTAGGAGACTTGGCTCTTCAAGAGACAAATTATCTAGATGGGGTGGGTGAGAAGCTGACACGCCTGCGCACCGAGTTGATATGGATGAAATGCTTCTTGAAAGATGCAGCCGCCGCAAGAGGATCCCGGAAAGAGGTTGTTGCCGCTTGGGTGGCCGAAGTCAGGGAACTAGCCTACGAGGCAGAGGATATTATCGACACCTTCGACATCAAGGCTCCGTCCAAGCGGCGGGGGTCCGTTCTAAAAGAAGATTGGTGGCTGCACAAGATGGGGAAGAAGATGGATGA
>KK902561.1:0-48129 GCA_000696445.1 Aquilaria agallochum
CGCTATCATCTCATCAGGGAGATCATCGAGAGGGGTGATGTAAGGATATGCAGGACTTCGACAAATAGCAACATTGCTGATCGACTGACAAAGCCCCTTACGCAGCAAAAGCATGATACCATTCTAGGTCCATCGGTATTAGATACATGGATGATTGGCTTTAGTGCAAGTGGGAGATTGTTAGTGTTGTACCCAAAAGCCACAAACATAATTGTAACCCTAGAGTAATGATATTCTTAGAAGTCCCTGGTCTAGTATTATTGTGGAGCGGGTTGCAATAATACATAAGGACTAGCATATGTGGAGACTAATATGAGATATGTAGTCTACATATGGGTACAAGTTGGAGAACTTGTGTACTGGACCGACCCACCATGAGAACACTACATGGATCGTTATATGAGTGTCATAAGTGATTCCCATAGTGATCAGGGTATATGTAGTCCTTCGACCTAAGATCATCAAGGTTCCCTACATGTGAGTCACATACTTTGATACTTTCCTTTGTTGCTCGTAACTGAGTGAACTTGAAGGAGGTCATTGGGTATGTCACATATCATGCGGAGGGATTTGTATGATCAAGATGGGATTTGTCCCTCCTATGTAACGGGAGCGATATCTTCGGGCCCCTTGATAGAGTGAGACTTAGAAAATGCATGGCCATGCTCGGATGAGTTGATATGCGATATCAATGTCATCAGTTTAAGTTAGTCTACTCGGTAATCAAGAAACCAAAGATTGGGCTATACGAGAGTGACACATTCCATGTCTCGTGCTTAGTCTTGATATCTTGGACAAAGGGACAATGGCATATATCGGTGATGATCATAAAGGTATAGTCGAATCATCGACAATCTTGTCACTTGGGTAGCAATGATGTGTTGCTAGACACCGCTCATTGCTTATGATCATAAATGTGATTTATGATCATTGCCAACGTGATAAGAGCCTATTGGGTCGCACACATAGAGCAATTTGGATCATTAGAGTGCATGGGCTAATTATTTGGGTTATGGTTTCACTTTAATTTCGTATTAATAATGGGCCCAAGAGTTGAGTCATTATTAAGCCCGAAATTAAATCCTAATTGGATTAGGGCTTTGAAACTCATTAGGCCTGGTAGTTGAGTCTCACTATAAATACAACTTTTAAGTGAGAAATTCGCAGGTCTCCTTGCCCTAGCCTCCTAAAAGGACAGTCGCGCTCTTTTCTTGCAATTCCTTGGAGGACGCAAGCTAGCACTGCGAGCGCAAGAGAAATGCATCTGCCGGGACGTGGTGGAAGCGTGGTGATCCCGAGAGGCTCGTGTGGATACCATAGAGAGCCTGAACACGTCAACTGTTCAGGTTTTGTGATTCGACTCTACAGTTGAGTGAGAGATCTTAACTGAAAATTAGGTATGAAAATTTTCGAACACCCGGTTTACCCCATTTTACTTGGATCCTGGAGGGTTTTGGTTAAATTCCGGTGTACTGTTTGGCTCCCGAAACCCAACACATTCCTCCACTAGGAATGAGATTAAGGAAGGCCATAAGAGAAGGTCCAGGAGAAAATAGAGAGATCATAAAGAGTATCACCATACAGAGAGCTCTCACAAATCCAGGGACATAGATTAGAGGCTCTAGAAGGCCTTGATGAAGTCAGACTATTAGAGAGGTTTCAAGGCCTAAGACTTCTATAGTTTGATAGAAGAGCTTGGGCCAAAGAGAGTTGAGGAGTGGTTAATCTTCATGGAAAAAATGTTTGAGAGGATGTTACTTAGCTCCACCAAGAGAGTGTCACTGGCTACCTACAATCTAGTAGGTAGTGCAAAGATATGGTGGAGGAGCACCAGAGATAGATATGCTGTCCAGAAGCACAGAAAGCTAGGAGAAGACACAGAAATGACTTGGCCCGTGTTCACCTACTTGTTTTAAGAGCAGTACATTAATGATGCTTTGAAGGATATGAAACAAGCTGAATTTGATGCTCTAATCCAGGACAACCTCAATTTCCTAGAGTATGAGCACAAATTCAATCAGTTGGTGAGGTATGCTCCTCAGTATCATGGACTGGAGGAGTTGAAGGCCAAAAGACTTGTCAGAGGCCTAAAGTTAGAGATTAGAAAGGCTGTCAGAGGCCTAAAGCAATGTAGAAAGCTCTATTAGTAGAGCAAGAGGAGTATGAGGCTAAGTACTTTCCCAGTGGACCAAGGGAAAGTGGTCAAGCAGGAGGCAAGCAGAAGAAACCACCACATGGCAAGGGAATCGCCAAGAATTCTCATCTTGGTGCTGAGGGCAAGGTTAAGGGGAAGTTCCCTGGCCTAAGGCGCACTAAATGCAAGAAGTTTTATGGAAAGAAACCTTGCTATTTTGACACCCAAGCATGTCTACGATGTGGATCCATGGATCATTAGATCAAAGATTGCCCGTTGGCTTAAAGGAGGCCAGAAGACCAAGGTCCAGTAAGGCCTATTGGGGCAGAACCTAGAGGGGGAGTACCTAGGGAAGGACAGTAGAGGCCAGTTCCTCTAATGCCTCAGCCTCTAGTGCAGAGAGCTGGCAGAGTCTTCCAAGTGGAGAGGCTAGAGACATCAGAGCAGGAAGGAGCACTAAAAGGTAATATTTACCTTAATGGTATGCCTGTTAATGTTCTGTTTAATACTGGTGCATTTCTGTCTATAGTGGTTAGAAAATTTGTTGATGCCATGAAATTGCCTACTGAAATCATGCCTAGGATATCCTTAGTGAAAACAGCAGGTAGTCAATGTCTTTTCACTAACGACCTAGATAAGGATTGTGAATTAGTAGTAGGAAAGACTAAGGTTATGACTAGTCTGCTAGTGTTGGACATTCCTAAGTATGATTTAGTGCTGGGTATGAATTTGCTTGTTATGCATAACATAAGAATTGATTGTGCTAAGAGGGAGATCACATTGCCTGATCGTGAAGTGCATGCATTCATAAATTCTAAGGAATTAGTGTTTGAAATGCATGGTATGGAGCTAGAGGTACTAGATGAAATACTTATGATTTCTAAGCATGATTACTGTTATGCATTAAATGAATTGCACTGTGATGAGGATGTGGATAGAATACTAGTAGTGAGAGACTTTCCAGAAGTCTTTCCTAAAAACTTGCTAGGTATACCACCACAAAGGGAAATTGAGTTTGAGATCAAGTTGCAACCAGGAGCTAGTCCAATATCCATACCTCCTTACAGAATGCCAATCACAGAGATGTATGAGCTCAAGAAACAACTTGATGAACTTTTTGAAAAAGGGTTCATAAGGCCCAGTGTTTCACCATAGGGCGCTTCTATTCTCATTGTGAAAAAGAAGGATGGATCTTTGAGACTATGCATTGACTACAGGAAGCTCAATGCAATGACTATCAAGAATAAGTATCCACTCCCTAGGATTGAGGATCTTTTCGATCAACTCAAAAGTGCTAAGATTTTCTCCAAGATAGATTTGAGATTTGGATACTTCCAGTTGAGAGTAAGGGAAAAAGGCATTCCTAAGACTGCATTTAGGACTAGATATGGGAATTGTGAGTACATAGTCATGCCATTTGATTTGACTAATGCCCCAACTACTTTCATGGACCTAATGAATAAGGTGTTCAGACCACATCTGGACAAATTTATGGTTGTGTTCATTGATGACATCCTAGTGTATTCCAAGGATGAAAATGAACATGAACATCATATCTGAAGATTGTCCTAAAGACTCTATTGGAACATCAGCTTCATGCCAAGTTATCCAAGTGTGAATTCTAGATAAGGGAAGTGTCTTTCCTAGGACACATCATAGATGCACAAGGCCTTAAGGCAGACCCTATAAAGGTCAATGCAGTGCAAGACTAGGAAAGACCAAAGACTGTGAAGGAAATCAAAAGTTTCCTAAGATTAGTAGATACTATAAGAGATTTGTATCAGGTTTTTCCATGATTGCTTCAGTTCTTACTCATCTAACCAAGAAAGGTGAAAGATTTGAGTGAACTAAGAAGTGTGAAAAGAGTTTCCAGGAGCTTCAGTAGAGGTCGATTGAAGCTGCAATATTGATTCTTCCTGATCCAAGTAAGCCCTACATCATCTATATAGATGCATCTAGATCTAGGTTAGGTTGTGTGCTTATGCAAGACAGAAATGTCATTGCTTATGGGTTAAGGCAGTTGAGACCCCATGAGCAAAATTATCCTACCTATGACCTAGAACTGGCAGTAGTGATTTTTATTCTGAAGCAATGGGGGCATTACTTGATGGATAGTTCCTTTATGATCTACATTGACCATAAGAGCCTAAAGTACTTGTTCACTCAAAAAGAGTTGAATATGAGGCAAAGGAGATGGTTAGAATACATCAAGGACTATGATTACTGTATAGAGTACACTGAAGGCAAAGGCAATCTAGTAGCAAATGCCTTGAGCAGGAAATACACGGGTCTTCTGAAAGGAGGATTCATAACTAATTATGATAAGCAAAATAGTCTGCTATGCCTATGGCATAAGTGGCATAAGTGGGAGGAAGCCCAAATCTATACATTGACAATTCAGTTTGGATGGATTGAAGAAGCCAGAAAGGCACATGAGATAGATCCTGGTATAAAAAAGATTTCAGGAGAGAAAAAAGGTTCCTTGTATCAATTCTCTGCCTACAAGCAAGGATTACTGTCTTTCAAGGAGCGAATCTTTGTGCCTAAAGGAACAAAGCTCAGGGATGAAATACTTGAAGAGGCTTACATAAGCAAGTTGAACATCAATCCAGGAAGTGAGAAAATGTATAAAGACTTGAAGACTCACTTCTAGTGGCCAAATATGAAGAGAGACATAGCTACTTATGTTTCCAAATATGCCACATGCCAGAGGGTAAAGGTATAGCACCAGAAGCCAACTGGTACCCTACATACTCTACCTATACCAGTGAGGAAGTGGGGCAATATAACCATGGACTTTTTGACCGAGTTGCCTATGACCAGATTAAGGCATGATACAATTTAGGTCATTATTGATAGGCTAACCAAATATGCCCACTTCTTACCTATGAAACTCATAGACTCTTAAGAGAAGTTAGCTCAGAAATATGTCTAAGAGATAGTGAGACTACATGGAGTGCTAGACTCCATTGTCTCTGATAGAGATCCAAGATTTACAGCTCAGTTTTGAAGCACTAGGAACCAAAATCCACCTGAGTACTGCTTACCGCCCTCAGACTAATAGGCAAACTCAAAGGGTGATACAGATATTGGAAGACATGCTCAGGAACTGTGTGTTGGATTTAAAAGGTGAATGGGACCAACACTTTCCATTGGTGGAATTCTCATATAACAATAGTTACCAAATCACCATTGGCATGACACCTTATGAAGAATTATATGGAAGAAGGTGCATGACACCTTACTATTGGGTGGAAGCCTCAAACAGACTCGAGTTGGGTGCTAAAATTATTGAAGAGACAACTGCCAAAGTCAAGAAAATTCAAGAGAGATTAAAGGTAGCCAATGAAAGAACCACAACCTATGTGAATAAAAGAAGGAGAGACTTAGAGTTTGAGGTTAGTGACAATGTTTGGCTGAAAGTTGCACCAACCAAAGGCACTATCAGATTTGCCAGAAAAACCAAGTTAGCTTCAAGATACATAGGTCTTTATGAGATCTTGGATAGAGTTGGCAAGGTACCATGCAGGTTAGCTCTAACGCCAACCATGAAAGGTGATCATAATGTTTTTCACATGAGTATACTTAAGTGTCTATTGGACACAAAGCATGCTATTGTAGTGGAAGACATACAGTTGGAACCTAACTTGACAAATGAAGAGAAACCTATAGCTATCTTAGCCAAGGATACTAGAAGGTTAAGAAACAAACTTATTCCCACGGTTAAAGTTCAGTGGTCACACCACTTTGAAAAAGAAGCAACCTGGGAAACTGAAAAAGACCTTATGGAAAGGTATCCTAAAGAATACCTAAAGCTAAAGGTTATTTTGGAGGACCAAAATTTTTAAGGGGGGGAGGATTGTTACCACAACACAAAAATGGGACAGTTGCAAGTGTGGCATAATGGTCAAAAAGCCATTATATTGTGTAATTCTCTTCATAGTGATTAGAGTGTGAGGAGTAAAAGGTATAATGAACACCTCCTTAAAAGTGTTCCAAGTTGCTAACTTGGCCCCCAAGAAAAGCCTTAAGGGTTGCTTGCTTGTCAAGCAACCTATGAACTTTTTTGTAAGGTTTTGGAAATTCGGGTGCTCAATTGGAAAACTCTTAAGAAAGAGAGTCGGAGAGTTATGGGAAGGATATGTATGATATGAAAATGCTATTGGAAGATCAAATTGCTTATGGAAGACAACCAAGGACAAAGAAAACACAAAAAGGCATAAAGGATCTAAGTGTTCTAATGTAGGCCTTAGGATGTGTATGTCTTTGACTTAAGTCAAAGGAAGCAATTTGGAGTTTTTTCACCTAGGGAGGGGCGGTTATGGCTTGTAAATTGGTCAAAAATGTTGGGCACATGTGTACCAATGAGTTTAAGACAAAGAAACCATAATTAGTGAGAAGGGCTAAGCTTAAAGCAACCATGGAGCTAGGGCTAAGCTTGGAAGAGAGTCATGAGCTTGATGAACCAAACTTAGTGAGGGGAGTGCACTTACTGAAGGTTTTGTGACCTAGTGTGAAGTGCACAGTGATGACAGCAAAAATTAGGGTTTCTAAAGCCCAAAGATAGTACTAACAAGTGTTAAAATCCTCCTAAAACCAAGCATTAGCTTGAGGAGGCCTGCCATAGTGATTTATTTATGCTTATTATATTTTTTTATGGACTAACCTATGGTTATTGTTGTTGCTGCATTTCATGTGTTTGTT
This sequence comes from Aquilaria agallochum, assembly GCA_000696445.1. NCBI lineage: Eukaryota > Viridiplantae > Streptophyta > Magnoliopsida > Malvales > Thymelaeaceae > Aquilaria > Aquilaria agallochum. Next base: position 6,839 of record KK902561.1, read on the forward strand.
GGTTGTGAATGGCTACTGCATTTTGGTTGCTATATCTTGTATATATGCATTATGATTTTTGTGTTTTAGTGTCTTTGGATGTAGGTTTTAATGATGGTTACGTTGCATATTGAATCTAAGTGCTACCCTTACTAAGTTTCTCAATGAAGCTTACTCCCCTTAATTCTGTCATTTCAGGTCCAGCAGAAAGATCTCATTCAAACTAACATTTGTAGTTTGAGTTTTGATCTAAAATTTCAGGTACATGAACTTCCATATGTCTAGTCATGATCTGGAAGGTTTGGTGATTTTAGGAGCACATGCGGTATTTTTAGTGATGGTACTTATTGTGTTGTGCAGCAGTTGTCGAGCATCCTGTTTTGGAGTCCATTGTGTCTTAGACACTCCTGTAACTTAGGGTGTGTATTTAGCCGAGTTAATATCATTATGTAGTCCATGTATGCATGTACATGTAGTGTATGTGAAATGAGAAAAGTATGTGAACATTTGAGTAATGTTTTGGCTATGTAAGTAATGTGATGCAAAGCTGCCTAAGTGTGAATGATGGGCTGCTTACTTGTAAATTTTTTTTTAGCCACATATGGTTGTTAAATGCAAGACAATGTATTTCCCATCTATAATGGACATATATGGGGTAGCATTGGAGGGCTTTTCCCTAGTGAATGAAGTGTTTGCACACTTATGAAATTTTGTTGGGCAAAATGATCAGAAAGTGACTAGAATTTTGACTCTGCACTTAAAGTTCTATATATCCCTGTGTAGAGGAAATATTGGTATGAAATTTTGATTACACCTAGAGAACATATGGAGGTTGAACTAGGAATTGGAATTTCTGAATTTGAAGCTCTGTAGCCAAAGATATGATGTTGCAAAGTTAGCCAAGTTACTATTCATTTAGTCAGAATTTTGTAACCAACTTAAAAAATCCATAACTTGGTCCATAGGTTCACTATTGATGTAAAAAAAATTTCTTGGTTTTCTCTAAGTCTCTACTTGATAATGGAGCAAAGAAAACATGGGGGTAATTGGCTAGAATGATACAATTTATTAGTTTATGTTACAGTGTGATAGCCAAGATTAAGACTTGTGCTGGTGTTTTCCTTCTTTGCTGCCATGGTGTGCATGAAATGTGAATATGTGTGTGATGTTTGGACCAATATGCATGTGTTTACATAGTGCCCAAGAGGGCCACTTAGGTATGCACATTAAGGGTAATGTTCTGATGGCCTAAAGAATATTACCAATCCTGGGAGTCTAAATGCACAATTTTGGCACCAAAATTAGACTACCTCTAAGTGGGTAACGCCAGTGGCATTTTTTTAACTTATTGCAACATATGACAAACATCATAAAAAAAAATTTGTTGTAGTGAGTTTAGAATGAAATGGAAACATTTATAACTAGTTTAGAATGTCACAACTTGTCTGAAATGGAAGCATTCACAACTTGTCTAGAATGAAATGCAAACATTCAGAACTAGTTTAGATTGAAATGGAAACATTCACAACTAGTTTAGAATTAAATGGCAACATTCATGACTAGTTTAGAACGAAATAGAAACATTTATAACTAGTTTAGAATCACAACTTGTTTGAAATGGAAACATTCACAACTAGATGGAAGCATTCATAACTAGTTTAGAATGAAATAAAAATACTCACAACTATTTTGGAATGGAAACATTCACAACTAGTTTAGAATAAAATGGAAGCATTCACAACTATTTAAGAATGAAATAAAAACATTCACACCTTGCCTAGAACAAAATGGAAACATTCACAATTAGTTTTGAATGAAATGGAAACAGTCACAACCTATTTAGAATGAAACGGAAACATTCATAACTTGTTTGGAATGGAAACATTTACAACTAGTTTAAAAAGAAATGGAAACATTCGCAACTTGTTTAGAATGAAATGAAAATGTTCACAACTTGTTTAGAATAAAATGGAATCATTCACAACTAGTTTAGAATGGAAGCATTCACAACTAGTTTAGAAAGAAAACATTCAAAACTACTTTAGAATGAAATGAAAACATTCATAGATTGTTTGGAATGGAAACATGTTTAGAATGAAATGAAAACATTCACCACCAGTTCATAATGGAAGCATTCATAACTAGTTTAGAATGAAATGGAAACATTTACAACTAGTTTAGAATGAAATGAAAACATTCACAACTTGTTTAGAATGAAATGGAAGCATTCACAACTTGTTTAAAGTGGAAATATTCACAACAACTTATTTAGAATGAAATGAAGACATTGATAACTAGGTTAGAATAAAATGGAAATATTTACAATTTGTTTAGAATGAAATGAAATCATCCACAACTTGTTTAGAATGAAATGGAATCATTCACAACTATTTTAGAATGGAAGCATTCACAACTAGTTTAGAATGAAAACATTCACAACTAGTTTATAATAAATTGAAAACATTCACAACTTGTTTCAAATGGAAACATGTTTAGAATGAAATGGAAACATTTACCACCTATTGAGAATTGAAGGGAATCATTTACAACTTATTTAGAATAAAATGGAAACATTCACCCTTAGTTCAGAATGGAAGTTTTGACAACTAGCTTAGAAGAAAAAGGAAACATTCACAACTAGTTTAGAATGAAATAGAAACATTAACAACTAATTTAGAATATAATGGAAATATTCATAACTTGTTTATAATGAAATGGAGGCATTCACAACTTGTTTAGAATGGAAACATTCACAACTAGTTTAGAATGAAATAGAAATGTTAACAACTAATTTAGAATATAATGGAAACATTCATAACTTGTTTATAATGAAATGTAGGCATTCACAGTAACTTATTTAGAATGAAATGGAAAGATTGAGAACTAGTTTAGTATGAAATGGAAATGATCCCAACTGGTTTAGAATGAAATGGAAAGATTCACAACTTGTTTAGAATGAAATGGAAGCTTTCACAACTTGTTTGAAATGGAAACACTCACAACAACTTGTTTAGAATGAAACAGAAATATTCACAAGTTGTTTAGAATGAAATGGAAACATTCATAAATTTTTTAGAATGAAATGTAAACATTCACAACTTGTTTAGAATGAAATAGAAACATTCACAGCTAGTGTAGAATGAAACAAAAAACATTCACAGCTAGTTTTAAATGGAAACATTCACAACTTATTATGAATGAATTGGAAATAATCACAACTTGTATAGAATGTAATGGAAACATTCACAACTAGTTTAGAATGAAATGTAAGCTTTCACAACTAGTATAGAATGAAATGGAAACATTCAAACCTTGTTTAGAAAGAAATGGAAATTTTCACAACTTGTTTAGATTGGAATGGAAACATTCAAACTAGTTTAGCATGGATTAGAAACATTCACGACTTACTTAGAATGAAATGAAAACACTCATAACTTGTTTAAATGGAAATCAAAACACTCACAACTAGTTTAGAATGAAATTGAAACATTCACAACTACTTTAAAATGAAATGAAAATATTCACAACTAATTTACAATGAAATGAAAACATTCATAACTAGTTTGGAATGTCACAACTTGTTTGAGATGGAAACATTCAGAACATGTTTGGAATGAAATGCAAACATGCATAACTAGTTTAGAATAAAATTGAAACATTCACAATTAGTGGTTTAGTTAGGCTTTGGAATTTCTACGTTTAGAGCCCTGTAGCCAAAGTTATGACGTTGCAAAGTTGGCTAAGTTACTATTCATTTGGTCATAATTTTGTAACCAACATAAAAAATCTATAACTTGGTCCATAGGTGGGGTATTGATGTAAATCCAAATTCCCTGTTTTGGTTTAAGTCTCTACTTGATAATGAAGCAAAGAAAATAGGGGGGTACATGGCTGGATTAAGGCAGTTTTTTGGAGGAAGTTTTAGGTGCAGTGGCTGGTTACTTAAACTTAACAGGATTGCCTAATGTGTGGTAGCCAAGATTAAGACTTGTGCTAGTGTTTTCTTTCCTTACTACCATGGTGTGCATAAAATGTGAATATGTGTGTAATGGTTGGAGCAATATGTATGCATTTACATAGTGCTCAAGAGGGCCATTTGGGTATGTATACTAAGGGTATTATTCTGATGGTCTACAGAACATACCAACCCTGGGAGTTTTAAATGCACAATTTTGGCACCATAACTGGACTACCTCAGAGTGGGTAATAGATGTTGGTATCAGAGCATGGTTTTCACATGTACATATAATTGCATTATGCATGCTAGCTACATACATGAACTCAGTTTGGTCAGTTGCTAGTGTCAAGTGCTATTAGAATACCTGTGATCTTTATATGTTCTCTATGATGAATCATGAATAGGAAGTAAATATGATTGCCACAGGCAGAGGGTAACCACCTCTAAGGCCTCATACTGAACCTAGGCAAGAAAGAAATGGACAGGAAAGGGTGAATCAGGGCCAACAGGGGGCACCCAACCCTAAAGTGCCATAGGTTTGGTTAAAGCTTAAGAAAAACCTAGCTCTGATCAATGAAAACTTAGTAAGACTGATTCAAGTACAACATCAAGGAGCCCAAGTAGGACTAGTTGAAGCAGTTTAGAATGTGTAGTAGCAATTAGAAAAGGAGGCTAGGAACAAGTTTAAGCATGTTCCTTCTAGAAGAACAAGAAACATAAATGATGAAGCTGATGAAATAGAAGATGAGGATATGAAGCAAGCTGAATTTAATGCTCTAAGGCAGGACAACTTGAGGGCCCTAGAGTATGAGCACAAATTCAATCAGTTAGTGAGATATGCTCCTCAGTATCATGGACTAAAGGAGTTGAAAGCCAAAAGATTTGTCAGAGACCTAATATTAGACATCAGAAAGGCTGTAAGGCCATTTGGGCTAGTGACATGTTATGAAGTAGTGTAGAAGGCTCTATTAGTATAGCAAGAGAAGAATGAGATTAGGTACTTTCCCAGTGGACTAAAGGAAAGTAGTCAGAAAGGAAGCAAGCAGAAGAAGCCACCACATGGCAAGGGAATTGCCAAGAATTCCCATTTTGTTGGTGAGGGCATGGTTAAAGTGAAGTCCCCTTGCCTAGGGTGCCTTAAGTGTAATAAGTTTCATGGAAAGACACACAAGTGTGTCTAAGATGTGGTGCAATGGATCACTAGATCAAGGATTGCCCACATGTTTAAGGAAGAATGCCAGAAGACCAAGGTCCAGTGAAGCCTACTAGAGTAAGACCAAGAAAGTTGGTACCCTTGAATGGACATTAAAGACCAATTCTTCCAATCTCAAGGCGTCCAGTGCAAAGAGTTGTCAGAGTGTTCTAAGTGGGAAGGCTAGAGACATCATAGTAGGGAGGAGTGCCAAGAGGTAACATTTACCTAAATGGTATGCCTATTAGTGTTCTATTTGATATCAGTGCATCTGTGTCTATAATGGCTAGGAAATTGGTGAATGCCATGAATTTGCCTATTGAAATCATGCCTAGTATATCCTTAGTGAAAATAGTAGGTAGTCAATGTCTTTTCACTAATGAACAAGCTAAAGATTATGAGCTAGTAGTAAGAAAGACTAAGGTTATGACTAATCTACTAGTGTTGGACATTCCTAAGTATGATATAGTGTTGGGTATGAATTGGCTTGCTATGCATAACATAAGAATTGATTATGCTAAGAAAGAAATCACATTGCCTGATTGTGAAGTGCACGCATTAGTGAATTCTAAGGAATTAGTGTATGAAATGCATGGCATGGAACTAGTGGTATTAGATGAGATACATGTGATTTCTGAGCATGATTACTGTTATGCATTACATGAATTGCACTATGTTGAGGAAGTGAACAGAATACCTGTAGTGAGAGACTTTCCACAAGTTTTTCCTAAATACCTGCCAGGTATTCCTCCACCAAGGGAGATTGAGTTTGAGATCAAGCTGCAACCAGGAGCTAGTCTAATATCCATACATCCTTACAGAATGCCTACCACAGAGATGAATGAGCTCAAGAAACAACTTAATGAACTTCTTGAAAAAGGGTTCATAAGGCCAAGTGTTTCACCATAGGGAGCTCCAGTTCTCTTTGTGAAGAAGAAGGGTGGATCAGTAAGACTATGCATTAACTACAGGATGATGGGTTTCGGGAGCCAAACAGCGCAGCGGAATTTAACCAAAACCCTCCAGGATCCAAGTGAAACGGGGTAAACCGGGTGCTCAAAAATTTTCATACCTAATTTTTGGTTGAGATCTCTCACTCAACTGTAGAGTCGAATCACAAAACCTGAACAGTTNAGGAAAGTATCAAAGTATGTGACTCACATGTAGGGAACCTTGATGATCTTAGGTCGAAGGACTACATATACCATGATCACTATGAGAATCACTTATGACACTCATATAACGATCCATGTAGTGTTCTCATGGTGGGTCGGTCCAGTACACAAGTTCTCCAACTTGTACCCATATGTAGACAACATATCTCATATTAGTCTCCACATATGCTAGTTGTTATGTATTATTGCAACCCGCTCCACAATAATACTAGACCAGGGACATTTAAGAATATCATTATTCTAGGGTTACAATTATGTTTGTTAAGTTATGCAGAAACAAAACAACAAACATAATTGCTGGATTAATGCCTTAATAAAATATCATGACTCAATGTGCAAAATTACAATCATCTCATGATTGGCTTTTGGGTACAACACTAACAAGGAAGCTTAATGCAATGACAGTAAAGAACAAGTATCCACTCCCTAGGATTGAGGATATATTTGATCAACTCAAGGGAGCTAACAGCTTCTCTAAGATAGATTTGAGATCTGTATACTTCCAATTGAGAATAAAGGAAGAGGATATTCCTAAGACTGCATTCAGGACCAGATATAGGCATTATGAGTACACAATCATGCCATTTGGTTTGGCTAATGCTCTAGCTACTTTTATGGACCTAATGAACAAGGTGTTCTGACCACATCTGTACAAATTTTTTGTTGTGTTCATTAATGACATCCTAGTGTATCCCAAGGATGAAAATGAATATGAACATCATCTGAAGATTGTCTTAAATACTCTATTGGAACATCAGGTTTATGGCAAGTTATCCAAGTGCCAATTCTAGGTAAAGGAAGTGTCTTTCCTAGCACACATCATAGATACACAAGGCCTTAAGGCAAACCCTGAAAACGTCAAGGCAGTGCAAGAATGGAAAAGACCAAAGATTGTAAAGGAAATCAGAAGTTTCCTAGGATTAGCTAGATACTACAGAAGATTTGTATCAGGGTTTTCCATGACTGCCTTAGTTCTTACTTATCTAACCAAGAAGGGCCAAAGGTTTGAGTGGACTGAGAAATGTGAAAAGAGTTTCTAAGAGATGGTGGGATTACATGGAATACCAGATTCCATTGTATCTGATGGAGATCCAAGATTTATCGCTCAATTTTGGAGTGCTTTTCACAAAGCACTAGGTACCAATACCCACCCGAGTACTACTTATCACCCTCAAACTAATGGGCAAACTGAAAGGGTAATACAAATACTGGAAGACATGCTCAGGAGTTGTGTGTTGGATTTCAAGGGTGAAAGGGACTAGTACTTGTCATTGGTGGAATTGTTCTATAAAAATAGTTATCAAAGCATCATTGGCATGGCACTTTATAAAGCATTATATGGAAAAAGGTGCATGACACCCCACTTTTGGGTGGAAGCCTCAAATAGGCTAGAGTTGAGTCTTGAAATCATTCAGGATACTACTTTCAAGATCAAGAATATTCAAGAGAGATTCAAGGCGGCCAGTGAAAAAACCATAGACTATGTGAATAAAAGAAGGAGAGACTTGGAGTTTGAGGTTGGTGACAATGTTTGGCTAAAAGTTACACCAACCAAAGGCACTATTAGATTTGTCAGAATAACCAAGTTAGCTCCAAGATATATAGGTCCTTATGAGATCTTAGACAGAGTTGGCAAGGTAGCATATAGGTTAGCTATACTGCCAAGCATGTCAAGTGTTCATAATATTTTTCACATCAGTATGCTTAAGAAGTGTCTGTTGGACACAAAGCATGCTATTGTAGTGGAAGACATACAGTTGGAACCTAACTTGACATATGAAGAGAAACCTATAGCTATCTTAGCCAAGGATACCGGAAGGTTAAGAAACAAGCTCATTCTCATGGTTAAAGTTCAGTGGTCACACCATTCTGAAAGGGAAGCATCTAGGGAAACTGAGAAAAACCTTATGGAAAGGTATCCTATAGAATACCCAAAGTTAAAGGCAATTTTGAAAATTTTGGAATAGCAAAATTTTTAAGAGGGGGAGGGTTGTTACCACTTCAGAAAAATGGGAGAATTACAATGTGTGGCGTAATGGTCAAGAACCATTATATTGTATAATTCTCACCATAGTGATTGAAGTGTGAGGGGTCAAGGGCATGATCAACACCTCCTTAAAAGTGTTCTAAATTGGTAACTTAGTCCACAAGAAAAGCCTTAAGGGATTGCTTGTTTGTCAAGCAACCTACGGACTTTTTTGTAAGATTTTGGAAATTTGGGTACTTATTTGCAAAACTCTCAAGAAAGAGCTTTGGAGAGTTATGGGAAGGATATGAATGGTATGAAAGTGCTGTTGGAGGACCAAATTACTTGTGGAAGATAATTGTGGACAAAGAAAAGCATAAAGGGCTTGAACGACTTAAGTGTCCTACTGTAAGCCTTTGGTTGTTTATGCTTATGACTTAAGTCAATTGAAAGCATTTTGGAGTTATCCCACTCAAGAAAAAGCAGCCAAAGCAAGATAAGGATGGTCAAGAGATTAAGACTAAGAATCCATAGTCATGTAGTAAGGAAAATGACATAAAGCGTGGTTAAAGCTAGTTAAGTGTGTTTTGTTCACTAAAGTCTTTATAAGTAGCTATCTTTATCTTTATCTCCCACATTTGGTCTCTTCTAGTAGTAAAAACATAGCCCCTCAACCTCCACACTTCCTCCATAGTCACCATACCTCCAAGCTTGAAGCTAGAAGCAATTGAAAGCAAGAAAGGGCAATTGAAAGCTATTTGGTGCTAAGACTTGAGTGTACCTAGGATCAAGCTCCAATTTCGGCATACACTCAAGGTAAGGAGTTGTCTTGCTCTCATAGAATGATTACTATATTATTCAAACATCCCTGGAGCTAGGGCTAAGTTTGGAAGAGAGCCAAGTGCTTGATGAACCAAGCTTAGTGAGGGGAGTGCACTTAGTGAAGGTTTTATGACCTAGTATGAAGTGCATAGTGATGGCAGTGAATTTAAGGGTTTCTAGAGCCAAAATTTAGTACTAACTAGTGTTAAAACTCTCCTAAGACCAAGCTTAGGCTTGAGAAGGGCTGCCATAGTGATCTACTTGTGTTTATTACATGTTTTATGGACTAACCAATACATACTGTTGCTGCAACATACATATGGTTGTTCTTTGTGCTTGGCTGCTGCATTTGGTTGCTCTTTATTGGATATTTGCATTGTGTTTTCTTGTGTTTCAATGTATTTTGATGGAGGTAATACTATGGGTTACATTACCTTAAGAGTATAAGTGTTCTCCTTACTAAGTTTCACAATGAAACTTACTCTCCTTAAATCTGCCCATTTCAGTTCCAGTAGAAAGATCACATTCAAAATGACCTTTGTAGTTTGATTTTTTATATGAAATTTCAGGAATTTGAACTTCCATGTATCTATTTGTGATCTGAAAATTTTGGGGATTTTAGGAGTACATTTGGTTTTTTTAGTGATGGTGCTTACTGTACTATGCAGCAGCTGTCCAGCATCCTGTTTCTGGAGTGCATTGTGTCTAAAGCTCACCTGTAACTTGGGTGCATGTTTTAGCTGAATTAAGGCCATTATGTAGTGCATGGATGCATTTACATTTAAGACATGTAAAATGAGAAAATTATTTGAACTTTTGGGTAATGTTTTGGCTATGTATGTGATATAGTGCAAAGCTGCCTAAGTGTGAATGATAGGCTGCTTACTTGTAAATTCTATTTTGGTCACATTTTGTTGTTAAATGCAAGAGCACGTATTTCCTATATATGTTGGACATATATGGGATATCCTTGGAGGGCTTACCCCTTGTGAATGAAGTGTTTGCATGGTTTGGAAAATTTGTATGGGCAAAATGGTCCAAAAGTGGCCAGATTTTTTACCTAGCACCTAAAGTTTAATATCTCCCTATGTAGAATCAATCTTGGTATGAAATTTTAACCACCCTTAGAACGCATCTATATGTTTAACTGGGATTTGGAATTTTGGCATTTAGAGGTCTGTAGCCAAAGTTATGACGTTGTAAATTTGGCTAAGTTACTATTCATTTGGTCAGAATTTTGTAACCAATTTAAAAAATCTATCACTTGGTCCATAGGTGGGATATTGATGTAAAACTAAATTCCCTGGTTTGATTTAAGTCTCTACTTAATAATGAAGCAAAGAAAATAGGGGGTACATAGCTAGATTAATACAATTTTTTGGAGGAAGTTTCGGGTGCAGTGGCTAGTTACATAAACTTAACAATATTGCCTAATGTGTAAGAGCCAAGATTAAGACCTGTGCTAGTGTTTTCCTTCCTTGTTGCCATGGTGTGCATAAAATTTGAATATGTGCGTAATGGTTGGACCAATATGCATGAATTTACATAGTGCCCAAGAGAGCCACTTGGGTATGTACACTAAGGGTATTGTTCTGATGGACTACAGAACATACCAAACCTGGGAGTTTTAAATGCACAATTTTTTACACCATAAATGGACTACCCTGGAAGGGGTGAGAAGTTCATAATCGAACCACTCATAACTAGTTTAGATTGAAATAGAAAGATTCATAACTAGTTTAGAGTGAAATGGAAACAATTAGAACTACTTTAGAATGAAATGGAAACATTCACAACATATTTAGAATGAAATGGAAACATTCACAACATGTTTAGAATGAAATGGAAGCATTCACAACTAGTTTTGAATGGAAACATTCACAACAACTTATTTACAATGAAATGGAAACATTCAGAACAACTTGTTTAGAATGAAATGAAAACATCCACACCTAGTTTAGAATGAAATGGAAACATTCACAACTAGTTTAGAATGAAATTGAAACATTCACAATTTGCTTAGAATGAATTGGAAGCATTCACTACATGTTTAGAATGGACAATCACAACAACTTGTTTAGAATGAAATAGAGAATTCATAACTTATTTAAAAAGAAATGGAAACATTCACAACTTGTTTAGAAAGAAATGGAAACATTCACAATTAGTTTAGAATGAAACGAAAAACATTCACAACTAGTTTGAAATAGAAACATTCACAACTTGTTTAGAATGAAATGGAAACATTCACAACTTGTTTAGAATGGATTGGAAACATTCGCAACTAGTTTAGAATGGAAACATTCACGACAACTTGTTCAAAATGAAATGAAAGCATACACAACAACTTGTTTAGAATGAAATTGAAATATTCACAACTAGTTTATAGTGAAATGGAAACATTTACAACTAGTTTAGAATGAAATGGAAATGTTCACAACTAGATTAGAATGAATTGAAAATATTGACAACTAGTTGAGAATGAAATAGAAACATTCACAACTAGTTTTGAATGTCATAACGTGTTTGAAATGGAAACATTCACAAGGAGATGGAAAACATTCACAACTAGTTTGAAGGAAATAGAAACATTCACAACTAGTTTAGGATGAAATAGAAATATTTGCAACTTCTTTAGAATAAAATGGAAACATTCTCAGCTAGTTTAGAATGGATTGGAAACAAACACAACTTGTTTGGTATAGAAATAAGCACAATTGGCTTAGAATGAAATGGAAAATTCACAACTTGCTTAGAATAAAATGCAAACATTCACAACCTGTATAGAATGGAATGGAAACATTCACAACTTGTTTAGAATATGATGGAATCATTCACAGCTAGTTTAGAATGGAAACATTTACAGCTAGTTTAGAATGAAACATTCACAACCAGTTTAGAATGAAATGCAAACATTCACAACATGTTTGGAATGGAATGGAAACGTTCACCACTTGTTTATAATGAAAGGTAAACAATCACAACTTGTTCAGAATGAAATGGAAACAATCACCACAAGTTTAGAATGGAAGCATTCACTACTAGTTTAGAATCAAATGGAAACATTAGCAACAAGGTTAGAATGAAATAAAACATTCACAACCTATTTGAAATGAGATGGAAACATTCACAACTTGTTTAGAATAGAATGGAAACATTCACAACTAGTTTAGAATGAGATGGAAAACATTCACAACTAGTTTCTCTCTCAAACGTTCATAACTTGTTTAGAATGATTTGAAAACATTCATGACTTATTTAGAATGAAATGCAAGCATTCACTACTAGTTTAGATTGAAATGGAAATGTTCACAACATGTTTGGAATGAGATGGAAACATTCACAACTTGTTTTGAATGGGACGAAAATTTTCACAACTAGTTTAGAATGGAATGGAAACATTCACAACTAGTTTAGGGTAAAATGGAAACCTTGACAACTAGTTTAGAATGAAATGAAAACATTCACAACTTGGTTAGAATGAAATTAAAATATCCACAATTAGTTTAGAATGAAATGGAAACATTCACAACTAGCTTAGAATGAACTGGCAACATTCACAAGCAGTTCAAAATGTCACAACTTGTTTGAGAGAGAAACATTTCCAACTTATTTAAAATGAAATGGAAACATTCACAACTAGTTTAGAATGAAATGGAAACATTCACAACTAGTTTTGAATGTCACAACTTGTTTGAAATGGAAACATTCACAACTAATTTACAACGAAACGGAATTGTTCATAACTGGTTTAGGATGAATTGGAAACAGTCACAATTAGTTTAGAATTAAAACATTCACAACTAGTTTAGAATGGAATGGAAACATTCACAACTATTTTAATATGAAGCGGAAACATTCACAACTTGGTTAAAGTGAAATGAAATCATTTGCGAGTAGTTTAGAATAAAAGGAAGACATTCACAACTTGTTTAGAATGAAATGCAAACATTCACAACTTGTTTGAAATGGAAACCTTCACAACTAGTTTGGACTGAGATGAAAACATTCCCAACTGGTTTGGAATGAAATGGAAACATTCAAAACTTGTTTAGAATGGAATGGAAAGATTTACAACTTGTTTAGAATGAAATAGGAACATTCACTACTAGTTTAAAATGAAATAGAAATATTCATAACTAGTTTTGAATGGAAACATTCACAAGTACTTTAGAATGAAATGGAAATATTCACAACCAGTTTAGAATGAGTTGGAAACATTCACAACTTCTTTAGAGTGACATGGAAACATTCACACTAGTTTAGAAGGAAATGGTAATATTCACAACTTATTTAAAATGAAATGAAAACAGTCACAAGTTGTTTGGAATGGAAAATATGTACAACTAGTTTGGAATAAAATAAAACCATTCACTACTAGTTTACAATGAAATGGAAACATTCACAAATTGTTTAGAATGAAATGGAAACATTCACAACTTGTTTAGAAAGAAATGGAATCATTCACAACTAGTTTAGAATTGGAGCATTCACAACTAGTTTATAATGAAATAAAATTATTCACAACTTATTTGGAATGAAAACATATTTGGAATGAAATAAAAACATTCACATGTTGTTTAGAATGAAATGGAAACTTTCACCACTAGTTTAGAGTGGAAGCATTCATAACTAATTTAGAATGAAATTGAAACATTCACACCAAATTTAGAATAAAATGGAAACATTCACAACTTGTTTGAAATGGAAACATGTTTAAAATGAAACACAAACATTCACAACAACTTTCAAATGAAATGGAAATATTTACGACTAATTTACAATGAAATGGAAATGTTAACATCTTGTTTAGAATGAAATGGAAACATTCATAACTTGCTTAGAATGAAATGGAAACATTCACATCTAGTTTAGCATGAAGTGGAAACATTCATAACTTCTTTGAAATGGAAACATTTACCACTAGTTTGGAATGAAAAGGAAAGATTCAAAACACTCACAACTTGTTTAGAATCAAATGGATACATTCACAACTAGTTTAAACTTGTTTAGAATGTAATGGAAACAATCACAACTAGTTTATAATGAAATTAAAACCTTCACAACTTGCTTAGAATGAAATGAAAATAATTACAACTTGTTTAAACTGAAATGGAAACATTCGCAGGTTGTTTAGAATGAAATGGATACATTCATAATTTGCTTGAAATGGAAACATTCACAACTTGGTTGGAATGGAATGGAATTGTTCACAACTTATTTAGAATGAAGTGGAAACATGGAATGGAAATAATCACAGCTAGTTTAGATTGAAATGGAAACTTTCACAACTTGTTTAGAATGCAATGAGAAACATTTACAACTTGTTTGGAATGAAAAGGAAACATTCACAACTTGTTGAGGATAAAATGCAAACATTCACAACTTGTTCAAATTGAAATGAAAACATTCGTAACTAGTTTAGATTGTTTCCATTCTAAACAGGTTGAAAATGTTTCCATTTCATTCTAAACAAATTGTAAATGTTTTCATTTCATTTCAAATGAGTTGTGGATATTTCCATTTCATTCTAAACTAGTTGTGATGTTTTACATTCCAAACTGGTTGTTAATATTTCCATTTCATTCTTAACAAGTTGTGAATGTTTCCATTCAAAACAAGTTTTGAATGTTTCCACTTCATTCTAAACTAGTTGTAAATCTTTCCATTTTATTCTAAACAAGTTGTGAATGTTCTCATTTCATGAGAATGTTTCCATTTCTTTCCAAAAAAGTTGTGAATGTGTCCATTCCATTCTAAAGTAGTTATGCATGTTTTGTTCTAAACAAGTTGTGATTTTTCCATTTTATTCTAAACAGGTTCTGAATGTTTCCATTTTATTCTAAACAAGTTGTGAATATTTCCATTTCATTTTAAACAATTTGTGAATGTTTCCATTTTGTTTGAAACAAGTATTGAATGTTTCCATTCCATTCTAAACTTGTTGTGCATGTTTCACCCTAAGTAATTGTGAATGTTTCCACATCAAAGAAGTTGTATATGTTTCCATTTCATGTGAATGTTTCCATTTGATTCCAAACAACTTGTGAATATTTTCATTCTATTCTAAACTAGTTATGCATGGTTGCATTCCATTTGAAACAGGTTGTAAATGATTCCATTTCATTCTAAACATGTTGCGAATGTTTCCATTACATTCTAAACAAGTTGTGAATGTTTCCATTTCATTCTAAACAAGTAATGACTATTTCTATTTCATTTTAAACAATTTGGGAATGTTTCCATTTCATTGAAAACAAGTTTTGAATGTTTCTTTTCCATTCTAAACTTATTGTGAATGTTTCATTCTAAACTGTTTGTGAATGTTTCCACATCAAACTAGTTGTGAATATTTCCATTTCATGTAAATTTTTTTATTTTATTCCAAACAAGTTGTGAATGTTTCCATTCTATTCTAAACTAGTTGTGCATGTTTCATTTTAAACTAGTTGTGAATGTTTCGATTCCATTCTAAACAAATTATGAATGGTTTCATTTCATTCTAAACATATTGTGAATGTTTCCATTTCATTCTAAATAGGTTGTGAATGTTTTCATTTCATTCTAATCAAGTTGTGAATGTCTCCATTTCATTTTAAACAATTTGTGAATGTTTCCATTTCGTTTGAAACAAGTTTTAAACATTTCTATAGCATTCTAAACTTGTTATGAATGTTTCATTCTAAAAGAAGTTATGAATGTTTCTATTTCATTTTGAGCAACTTTCAAATGTTTAGATGGAAATGGAAACATTTAAAAATTGTTCAGAATGAAATAGAAACATTCATAACTTCTTTAAAATGGAAACATTCACAACTTCTTTGAAATAAAAACTATCACAACTTGTTTAGAATGAAATGAAAACATTCTAAACAAGTTGTGAATGTTTCCATTTCAATCTAAACAAGTTTTGAATGTTTCCATTCTATTCTAAAAAAGTTGTGAATGTTTCCATTTCATACTAAACAAGTTGTGAATGTTTCCATTTCATTTTAAATAAGCTGTGAACATTTTCATTTCATTCTAAACATGTTGTGAGTGATTCCATTTTTTCCTCAGCTAGTTGTGAATGTTTCCATTCCAAAAAAGTTGTGAATGTTTCCATCTTATTCTAAAGAACATGTGAATCCTTCCATTCCAAACAAGTTTTCAATGTTTCCACTTGATTCTAAACTAGTTGTGAATGTTTACACTCCATTCTAAACAAGTTGTGAAGGTTTTCATTATATTCTAAAAAAGTTATGAATGTTTCCATTTTATTTTAAAAAATTTGTGAATGTTTCCATTTTATTTAAAATAAGTTGTGAATGTTTCATTCCATTCTAAACTAGTTCTAGATGTTTCATTGTAAACTAGTTGTGAAGGCTTCCATATCAAACAAGTTGTGAATGTTTCCATTCCATTTTGAACCAGTTGTACATATTTCATTCGAAACTAGTTGTGAATGTTTCCACATTCAACAAGTTGCAAATGTTTTCATTATGTGAATGTTTCCATTTCATTCCAAATAAGTTGTGAATGTTTCTATTCCATTCTAAACTAGTTGTGCATGTTTCATCCTAAACTAGTTGTGAATGTTTCCATTTCATTCTTAATAAGTTATAATTGTTTCCTTTTCATTCTAAATTAGTTGTGATTGTTTCCATTTTATTCTAAACAAGTTATGATTATTTCCATTTCATTCTAAACTAGTTGTGAATGTTTCATTGTGAATGTTTCATTTCATTCTAAACAAGTTGTAAATGTTTCCATTTCATTCTAAACTTGTTTGGAATGGAAACATTCACAACTAGTTTAGAATGAAATAGAATCATTTATAACTTGTTTAGAATGGAAATAGTCATAACTTGTTTGGAATGGAATGGAAACATTCACACCTTATTTGAAATGAAATGGAAACATTTACATTCACAACTTGTTTTGTGAATGTTTCCCTTCCATTCCAAATAAGTTGTTAATGTTTGCATCACAACTACTTTAGAATGGAATAGAAACATTTAGAAGTTGGTTGAATTGGAAACATTTACAAGTGTTTTAAATGGAAATAGTTAGAAATAGTTTAGAATGAAACAGAAACATTAGGAACCTATTTAGAATGAAATGAAAATGTTCACAACTTGTTTAGAATAAAATGGAAACATTCACAACTAGTTTAGAATGGAAACATTCACAACTTTTTTCAAATGGAAACTTTGACAACTTTTTTGAAGTGGAAACATTCATAACTTGTTTAGAATGAAATAGAAACATTCACATCTAGTTTAGAATGAAATGCAAACATTCACAACTTGTTGAGAATGGAATGTAAACATTCATAACTTGTTTAGAATGAAATGGAAACATCCATAACAAGTTTAGAATAAAATTGAAACTTTCACAACTTGTTTGTAATGAAATGGAAACATTTAGAACTAGTTTAGAATGAAAAGCAAACATTGATGACATGTTTAGAATAAAATGGAAACATTCACAACTAGTTTAGAATAAAACAGAAACACTCACAACTAATATAGAAGGAAATGTAAACAATCACTACTAGTTTGGAATGGAATGGAAGCATTCATAGCTTGTTTAGAATGAAATGGAAAGATTCACAACTTGTTTAGAATGAAATGAAAAAATTCATAACTTGTTTAGAATGAAATAGAAATATTCACCAACTTTCTTAAAATGAAATCGAAACCTTCATAACCTCTTTAGAATGAAGAAGAAACATTCACAACTAGTTTGAAATGGAAACATTCACAACTTTTTTAGAATGAAATTGAAACATTAGCAACTTGCATAGAATGGAAATATTCACAACTAGTTTAGCATAAAGTGGAATTATTCACATGAAATTGAAATAGTCACAGCCTACTTGAAATGGAATCATTCACAACTAGTTTTGAATGGAATGGAAACTTTCACAACTTATTTAGAATAAAATGGAAGCGTTCACAACTTTTTTAGAATTAAATGTAACCAATCAAAACTTGTTTAGAATGAAATGGAAACACTCATAACTAGTTTAGAAGGAAATATAAACAATCATAACTAGTTTGAAATGGAATGGAAACATGCAAAACTTGTTTAAAATGAAATGGAAAGATTCCCAACTTGTTTAGAATGAAATGAAAACTTCATAACTTATTCAGAATGAAATGGAAATGTTCACCAACCTGCTTAGAATGAAATGGAAACCTTCACAACTTCTTTAGAATGAAATAGAAACATTCACAACTAGTTTGAAATGGAAACATTCACAACCTGTTCAAAATGAAATGGAAACATTAACAACTTCCTTAGAATGGAAATATCCAGAACTAGTTTAGAATGCAATGGAAACATTCACAACTAGTTTAGTGTAAAATGGAATTATTCACATGAAATAAAAAATAGTCATAGCATGTTTGAAATGGAATCATTCACAACTAGTTTAGAATGGAATGAAAACATTCATAACTTGTTTGGAATGAATTGGAAACATTCATAACTTGTTTAGAATAAAATAGAAACATTCAAAACTTGATTATAATGAAATGTAACCAATCAAAACTTGTTTAGAATGAAATGAAAACATTGACAACTAGTTTAGAAGGAAATGGAAACATTCCCAACTAGTTTTGAATGAAGTCAAAGCATTCACAACATATTTAGAATGAAAATGAAAATATTCGAATCTTGTTTAGAATGAAATGAAAATATTCACAATTTGTTTCGAATAAAATGGAATCATTTATAACTTGTTTTAGAGTAGAAACATTCACAACTTGTTGAGAATGAAATAAAAGTAACTTGGTAAGAATGAAATGGAAACATTCACAACTAGTTTAGAATGAAATGGAAGTACTCACAACTAGTTTATAATGAAATGGAAACAATCACAACTTATTTAGAATGAAATGGAAACATTCACAACTTGTTTGGACTAAAATGGAAATGTTCACAACTTGTTTTGGTTGATGTGGAAACGTTCATAGCTTGTTTAGATTGAAATGGAAACACTGACAACTTGTTTAGAATGTAAACATTCATAACTAGTTAAGAATGAAATGGAAACGTTCATAACTTATTTGGAATGAAGTGAAAACATTCACAACTTGTTGAGAATGAAAAAGAAACAATCCCAACTTGATTGAAATGGAAACATTGACAAATAGTTTAGAATAAAAAGAAAACATTCATAACTTGTTTAGAATGAAATGGAAATATTCACAACTTGTTTACAATGAAATGGAAACATTCAGAACTAGTTAAGAATGAAATGAAAACATTCATTAGTTTTTTGGAATGGAAACATTGACAACTTGTTTAAAATAAAAAAGAAATATTCACAACTTGTTTGGAATGGAAACGTTCACAACTGGTTGTGATTGAAATGAAAATGTTCACAACATGTTTAGATTGAAAAGGAAACATTGACAACTAGTTAAGAATGAGACGGAAACATTCACAACATGTTTTGAAAAAAATGGAAATATTGAAAACTAGTTTAGAATAAAATGGAAAAATTCACAACGTGTTTACAATATATACATTCACAACCTCTTTAGAATGAAATGAAAATATTTACAACTTGCTTGGAATGGAAATAATACATTCACAACTAGCATATAATTAAAGGAAAACATTCACAACTAGGTTAAAATGAAATGGAAACATTCATAACTTGTTTGAAATGTAAACATTCAAAACTTGTTTAGAATGAAATGAAAGCATTTGCAACTTGTTTGAAATGGAAACATTCACAGCTTCTTCTAAGTGAAATGGATCACAACTAGTTAAGAGTGAAATGGAAACATACACAACTAGTTTAGGAAACATACACAACAAGTTTAGAATGAAATGGAAACATTCAAAACTAGTTTAGACTGGAAACATTCATATATTGTTTAGAATGAAATAGAAAGATTCATAACTAGTTTGAAATGGAAAGAATCACAACTTGTTCTGACTTTAAACAAGTTGTGAATGTTTTCTTTTCATTCCAAACTAGTTGTGTATGTTTCTAATTGATTCTAAACATGGTGTGTACATTTTGATTTTATTCTAAATTATTTGTGAATGTTTCCATTCCAAACAAGTTGTGATTGTTTCTATTTCGAATGAGTTGTCCATTTCAATCTAAGCTAGTTGTGAATTTTTCCATTCCATTCTAAGCTAGTTGTGAATCTTTCCATTTCATTCTAAACTATTTGTTAATGTGTCCATTCCAAATGAGTTGTAAATGTTTCCATTTCATTCTGAATAAGTTATGAACATTCATAACTTGTTTGGAATAGAAACATTCACAACTTGTTTAGAATGACACGAAAAGATTCATAACCGATCTTTGTTGGAATGACATTGACAATTGGTTTAGAATTAAATGCAAACAATAACAACTAGTTTGGAATGGAAACATTCTCAACTTGTTTAGAATGAAATGGCAACATTCACAATGAAATGGAATGATTCCCAACTCATTTCGAATTGAAACATTCACAACTAGATTAGTATGAGATAGAAACATTCACAGGTTGTTTGAAATGGAAACATTCACAGCTTGTTTAGAATTAAATGGAAGCGTTCACAATAAGTTTATAAAGGATTGGAAACATTCACAACTAGTTTAGAATGAAATGGAAACATTTACAACTTGTTTACAAAGAAATATGAACATTCACAATTCATTTAGAATGGAAACATTCACAATCAAACAAGTTGTGAATGTTTCCATTTCATTCTAAAGAAGTGGTGAATGCTTCCATTTCATTCTAAACTAGTTGTCAATGATTCCCTTTCATTCTAAACTAGTAGTGAAAGTTTTCATTTCATTCTAAACAAATTGTGAAAGTTTCCATTTTATTCTAAACTACTTGTGAATGTTTCAATTTCATTCTAAACCATTTTTAAATGTTTTCATTTTATTCTAAACTAGTTGTGAATGTTTCCTTTTCAAACAAGTTATGAATGTTTTCATTTTATTCTAAACTATTTATGAACGTTTCCATTTCATTTCAAACAAGTTGTGATTGCTGTCATTCTAAACTAGTTGTGAATGTTTCCATTCAAAACATTCACAACTTATTTATAATGAAATGGAAACATTCACAACTTGTTTAAAATGGAAGTTAGAATAAAATGGAAACATTAACTGTTTAGAATGAAATGAAAACATTCACAACATATTTAGAATGAAATGGAAACATTCACAACATGTTTTGAATGAAGTGTAAACATTCATAGCTAGTTCAGGATGGAAACATTCACAACTTGTTTAGATTGAAATGGAAACGTTCACAACCTATTTAGAATAGAATGGAAACATTTACAATTGGTTTAAAATGAAATGGAAACATTCACAACTTGTTTAGAATAAAATAGAAATATTCATAACTTGTTTAGAAGAAATGGAAAAAGAACTTGTGAATGTTTCCATTCTATTCCAAAAAAGTGGTGAATGTTTCCATATCGTTATAAACTAGTAGTGAATGTTTCCATTATAAACAAGTTGTAAATGTTTCCATTCCTAACAAGCTGTGAATAATTCCATTTTATTCAAAACTACTTGTGAATGTTTGCATTTCATTCTAAGCTAGTTGTGAATGTTTCCATTTTCTACTAAACTAGTTGTGAAAGTTTTCATTTCATTCTAAACAATTTTCAAACATTTACATTTCATTCCAGACAGGTTAAGAATTAAATGGAAGCAGTCATGTGAATGTTTTCCATTTAAACTTGTTTGGAATGAAATGTAAACATTCACAACTAGCTTACATTTAAATGGAAATAATCACAACTAGTTTAAAAGGAAATGGAAACATTCACAACTTGTTTAAAATGAAATGGATATAGCCACAAGTTGTTTATAATGAAATGCAAAACTTTCACAACTAGTCTTGTTTTGAATGGAAACATTAATAAGTTATTTAGAATCAAATGGAAACATTCACATGTTTAGAATGAAATGGGAACTTTCACAACTAGTTTAGAATGAATTGGAAACATTCACAACTTGTTTCAATTTAAATAGAAGCATTCATATCATGTTTGGAAGCAACAGAAACATTTATTACATATTTAGAGTGAAATGGAATAAACTAGAAAATTTCATAACTTGTTGAGAATGAAATGGAAACATTCATAATTTGTGTAGAATTAAGTGGAAACATTCACAAAATGTTTTAAATGGAAGCTTTCATAACTAGTGTAGAAGGAAATGGAAACTTCTGCAACTTGTTTAGACTGAAATGGAAACATCCACAACATTGTTTAGAATAAAACCAAAACATTCACAGGTTGTTTAGAATGGAAATGGAAACATTCACAACTTATTTAGAATGTAATAGAAACAGTCACAACATGTTTAGAATGGAAATGAAAACATTCAAAACTAGTTTGGAATGAAATGGAAACATTTACAACTTGTTTAGGATGAAATGGAAACATTCACAATTTGTTTAGAATGGAAACATTCACAACTCACTTAGAATGAAATGAAAACATTCACAACTTGTTTAGAATGAAATGAAACATTCACAACTTGTTTAGAATGAAATGAAACATTCACAACTAGTTAAGAATGAATTGGAATCATTCACAATTAATTTAGAATGAAATGAAGCAATCACAACTAGTTTAAAATGAAAACATTCACAACTTGAACTTGTTCAGAATGGAAACATTCACAACTTGTTATTCACAAGAAGTTTAGAATGAAATGGAAACATTCACAACTAGTTTAGAATCAAATAGACTCATTTGCAACTAGTGTAGAGCGAAAAGGAAACATTCACAACTTGTTTGAAATAGAAACATTCACAATGTGTTTAGATTGAAATGGAAACATTCACAAATAATTTTGAATGAAATGGAAATATTTACAACTTGTTTAGAATGAAATAGAAAGATTCACAACTTGTTTAGGTTGAAATGGAAACATTCACAACTAGTTTAGAATGAGTTAGAAACATTCACAACTTTTTTAGAATTAATTGGAAACAATCACAACTTGTTGAGCATGAAATGGAAACATTCACAACATGTATAGAACGAAATGAAAACATCTACAACTTGTTTGGAGTGGAAAGATTCATAACTAGTTTAAAATGAAATGGAGACATTCACAACTTCGTTAGAACGAAATGGAAATATTAACAACTTATTGAGAGTGAAATGGAACATTCATAACTTGTTTAGAATATAATAGAAACATTCACAACTAGTTTCGAATGGAATGAAAACATCCACATCTGGTTTAGAATGAAATGAGAACATTCACAACTTGTTCAAAGTAGAAACATTCAAATCGAATTTAGAATGAAATGGAAACATTCACAACTAGTTTAGAATGAAATGGAAACATTCACAACTTGTTTAAAATAAAATTGAACCATTTAGAGCTTGTTTAGAATAAAATGGAAACATTTAGAGGTTGTTTAGAATGAAATGGAAACATTCACAACTTGTTTAGAATAAATAGAAACATGCGCAACTAGTTTGGAATGAATTGGAAACATTCAAAACTAGTTTAGAATGAAATGGAAATAATCGAAACTAGTTTAGAATGAAATGGAAACATTCACAACTTGTTTAGAATGGAAACGTTGACAACAAGTTTAGATTAAAAGGGAAACATTTAGAATTTGTTTGTGAAGGAAACATTGGGAACTAGTTTGGAATGTAAAGGAAACATTCAGAACTAGGTTGGAATGAAATTGAAACATTCACAACTAGTTTCGAATGAAATTGAAACATTCACAACTAGTTTCGAATGAAATGGAAACATTCAAAACTTGTTTGGAGTGAAATGGAAACATTCATAACTTGTTTGGAATGAAATGGAAACATTCAAAATGAGTTTGGAACAAAATGGAAACATTCACAACTTGTTCAGAATGAAACAAAAACATTCACAGCTTGTTACGAATGAAATTGGAACAATCACAACTAGTTTGGAATGAAATGAAAACATTCAAAACTAGTTTCGAATGAAATGGAAACATTCAGAACCTATATAGAATGAAATGAAAACACTCATAACTAGTTTCGAATGAAATGTAAATATTCATAACTAGTTTAGAATCAAATGGAATCATTAAGAATTTGCTTATAATGGAAACATTCACAACTAGTTTAGAATTTGTATAAAATGAAATGGAAATAGCTACAACAAGTTTGGAATGAGATGGATACCTTCACAACTAGTTTAAATTGAAATGGAAACATTTAAAACTTGTTTAGAATTGAAACATTCACAACTAGTTTAGAGTGAAGTGGAAACGTTCAGAACTTGTTTAGAATGAAAGGGAAACATTCACATCTAGTTTGGCACGAAATGGAAACATTCACAACAAGTTTAAAAAGAAATGGAAACACTTAGAACTCATTTAGAATGGAAATAATCACAAGTTGTTTGGAAAGAAATAGAAACAAACAGAACTTGTATAGAATGAAATGAAAACGTTCACAAATTGTTTAGAATAGAATGGAAACAATCACAACTAGTTTAGAGTACAACGGAAACATTCAGGACTTGTTTAGAATGGAAACATTCAAAGCTAGTTTAGAATGAAATGGAAACATTCAGAACATGCACAGAATGAAATGAAAACATTCACAACTAGTTTGGAATGAAATGGAAACTTTCACAACTAGTTTATAATGAAATGGAGACATTTAGAACTTGTTCAGAATTGAAACATTCACAACTAGTTTAGATCAAAATGGAAACATTCAGAACTTGTTTAAAATGAAATGGAAACAATCACAACTAGTTTAGAATGAAATGGAAAGATTCACAACTAGTTTAGAATGATATGGAAACATTCATAACTTGTGTAGAATAGAAAGAATCACAACTAGTTTATAAAGAAATGGAAACATTCAAAACATGTTTAGAATGAAATTAAAACATTCACAACTAGTTGGGAATGAAATGGAAACATTCACAATTAGTTTAGAATGAAACGGGAACATTAAGAACATGTTTAGAATGAAATGGAAACTTTCAGAACTTGTTTAGAATGAAATGGAAACATTCACAACAAGTTTAGAATGAAATGAAAACATTCAGAACTTGTTTAGAATGGAAACATTCATAAATAGTTTAGAATGAAATTAAAACATTTAGAACTAGTTTAAAAGGAAAAGGAAAGTTTCACAACTAGTTTGGAAAAAAGTAGAAACATTCATGACTAGTTTAGAATGAAATGGAAACATTCAGAACTTGTTTAGATTGGAAACATTCACAACTAGTGTACAATGAAATGGAAAGTGTTTGAACTTGTTTAGAATGAAATGTAAACTTTTGCAACTAGTTTGGAATGAAATGGAAACATTCATGACTAGTCTAGAATGAAATGGAAAAGTTCAGAAGTTGTTTATAATGAAAACATTCACAACTAGTTTAGAATGAAATGCATTGATTTGCAACTAGTTTGGAATGAAATGGAAACATTCACAGCTAGTTTAGAATGAAATAGAAAGATTCAAAACATGTTTAGAATGAAATGAAAACATTCGAACTTGTTTAGAATGGAAATATTCATAATTAGTTTAGAATGAAATGGAAAGATTTAGAACTAGTTTAGAATCGATCGGAAACATTTAGAACTAGTTTAGAAACATTCAGAACTCGTTTATAATCAAATTGAAACATTTAGAACTAGTTTAGAAAAATTCAAAACTCACTTAGAATCAAATGAAAACATTCACAACTAGTTTGGAATGAAATGAAAAAATTCACAACTAGTTTAGAATGAGTTGGAAATGCTCAATACTTGTTTACAATGAAAGTGAAAGATTCACAATAAGTTCGAAATGAAATAGAAACATTCAAAACTAATTTTAATTAAATAGAAACATTTGAAAATTGTTCAAAATAGAAACTTTCATCACTAATTCAGAATGAAATAAAAACATTTAGAACTTGATTAGAATAAAATGACAGCTCTAACAACTAGTTTAGAATGAGATGGAAACATTCAAAACTTGTTTAGGATGGAAACTTTCACAAATAGTTTTGAATGAAATGTAAACATTTAGAGCTTGTTTGGAATGAAATGGAAACATTCAGAACTCGTTTAGAATGAAAACACTCACAACTAATTTAGAATGAAATGAAAATATTCAAAACTTGTTTGGAATGAAATGAAAACATTCACAACTAGTTTGGAATGAAATGGAGACATTCACAACTAGTTTAGAATGAAATGGGATTATTCAAAACTTGTTCAGAATGTAAACATTCAGAACAATTTTTGAATGAAATAGAAACATCTAGAACTTTGTTAGAATGAAATGGATTTATTCACAAGAAGTTTGTAATGAAATGGAAACATTCACAACTAGTTGAGAATGAAATGGAATAATTCAAAACATGTCTAGAATGGAAACATTCGCAACTAGTTTAGAATGGGATGGAAACATTCAAAACTTGTTTAGAATGAAATAGAAACTTTCACAACTAGTTTGGAATGAATTGGAAACATTCATAACTAGTTTAAAATGAAGTGGAATCATTTAGAACTTGTTTACAACGGAAACATTTAGAACTAGTTTAGAATGAAATGGATACATC
This sequence comes from Aquilaria agallochum, assembly GCA_000696445.1. Taxonomy (NCBI): domain Eukaryota; kingdom Viridiplantae; phylum Streptophyta; class Magnoliopsida; order Malvales; family Thymelaeaceae; genus Aquilaria; species Aquilaria agallochum. Next base: position 33,476 of record KK902561.1, read on the forward strand.
TGAACATAGCTCGGAATGAAACGGAAACGTGCACAGCTAGTTTATATTGAAATAGAAAGATTCAGAACTTGTTTTGAATGAAATGGAAACTTTCGCAAGTAGTTTAGAATGAAAAGGAAACATTCAGAACTTGTTTAGAATGAAATGGAAACATTAGCAACTAGTTTATAAGGATATTGAAACATTCAAAACTTGTTTAGAGTGAAAACGAAACATTCACTTCTACTTGGGAATGACATGGAAACGTTCACTACTAGTTTAGAATGAAATGGAAACATTCACTACTAGTTTAGAATGAAATGGAAACATTCAGAACTTGTTTAGAATGTAAACATTCACAGCTAGTTTAAAATAAAATGGAAACACTTAAAACTATTTTAGAATGAAATAGAAACATTCACAATAAGTTTGGAGTGAAATGGAAACTTTCAAAACTAGTATAGAAAAGAATGGAATCATTCAGATGTTGTTTAAAATGTAAACATTCACAACTATTTTAGATTGAAATGGAAACAATCAGAATTTGTTTAGAATGAAATGGAAACATTCACAACTTGTTCAAAACTAGTTTGGAATGAAATGGAAACATTCACAACTTCTTCAGAATGGAAACATTCACAGGTAGTTTACAATGAAATGGAAAGATTTAGAACATATTTAGAATGAGTGGAAACATTCACAACTGGTTTGCAATAAAATGGAAACACACAGAACTTGTTTATAATGGAAAAATTCACAACTAGTTTAGAATGAAATGGAAACATTCACAACTAGTTTGGAATGTAAGGGCAACAATCACAACTAGTTTAGAATGAAATGGAAACATTCAAAACTTGTTGACAATGCAAACATTGACAACTTAGTGGAATAAAATGGAGACTTTCAGAATTTGTTTAGAATGAATCGGAAACAATCATAACTAGTTTTTATTGAAATGGAAACATTCAAAAGTAGTTTAAAATGAAATTGAAACATTAAGAACTTGTTTAGAATAAAATGGAAACATTCACAACTAGTTTGGAATGAAGTGGAAACATTCAAAACTTGTTTAGAACGAAATTGAAACATTTAGAACTTGCTTAGAATAAAATGGAAACATTCACAACTAGTTTGCCATTAAATGGCAACATTCACAACTTGTTTAGAATGAAATGGAAACATTCAGAACTTATTTAGATTGGAAACATTCATAGTTAGTTTAGAATGAAATGGAAGCACTCAGAACATGTTTAGAATGGTAACATTCATAACTTGTTTAGAAATGGAAACATTCAGAAGTTGTTTAGAATCAAATGTAAGCATTCGCAACTAGTTTGGAATGAAATATAAACATTCACAACTAGTTTAGAATGAAATGGAATGATCGCAACTAGTTTGGAATGAAATGGAAACATTCAAAACTAGTTTAGAATAAATTGGAAACGTTCAGGACTTGTTTAGAAAAGAACCATTCACAGCCAGTTTAGAATGAAATGGAAACATTTAGAACTTATTTAGAATGAAATGAAAACATTCACAACTTATTCAGAATGAAATGGAAACATCCTTATTTAGAATGAAATGAAAACATTCACAACTTGTTCAGAATGAAACGGAAACATCTAGAAGTTGTTTACAAATAAAACATTCGCAAGCAGTTTAGAATAAAATAGAAACATTTAGAACTTGTTTAGAATGAAATGTAAACATTCATAATGACTTTGGCATAAAACAAGAACATTCCTAACTACTTTAGAATGAAATGGAATCATTCAAAACTCGTATAGAATGGGAACATTTACAACTAGTTTAGAATGGAATGGAAACATTCAAAACCTATTTAGAATGAAATGAAAACAATCACAACTACTTTGGAATGTAATGGAAACATGTACAACTAGTTTAGAATGAAATGGAAATACTCAGAACTTGTTTATAATGGAAACATTCACAACCAGTGCAAAATGAAATGGAAATATTCATAATTTGTTTAGAATGAAGTGAAAACAATCACAACTAGTTTGGATTAAAATGGAAAGATTCACAAGTACTTTAGATTGAAATTGAAACAAACAAAACTTTTTCTGGATGGAAACATTTACATCTAGTTTAGAATGAAAATATTCACAACTTGTTTAGAATGTAATGAAAACATTCATAACTTGTTTTGAATCAAAATATTCACAATTAGTTTAGAACGAAATGGAAACATTGACAACTTGTTTAGAATGGAATGGAGACATCCACAACTTATTTAGAATGGAAACATTCATAACTAGTTTAGAATGAAATGGAAACATTCTGAACTTACATAGAATGGAAACATTCACAACTAGTTTAGAATGAAATGGAAACATTCATGACTTGTGTAGAATGAAATGGAAACATTCGGAACTTGTTTAGAATGAAATGGAAACCTTCACAACTTGTTTAGAGTGAAATGGAAACATTCACAACTTGTTTAAAATAAAATGGAAATAGTCACAACTTATTAAGAATGAGTTGGAAACATTCACATCTAGTTTGAAATGGAAACATTTGCAACTTGTTTAGAATGAAATAGAAACATTCACAACTAGTTTGGAATTAAATGTAAACATTTAATACTTGTGAGGAATGGAAACATTCAGAAGTAATTTAGAATGAAATGGAAACATTCACAACTAGTTTAGAATGAAATGAAAATAGTCACAATGAGTTTAGAATGGAAACATTCACAATTAGCTTAGAATGAAATGGAATCAATCAGAACATGTTTGGAATTGAACATTCACAACTTCGTTGGACTGAAATGGAAACATTCACATCTTGTTTAAAATGAAATCGAATCACTCACAACTTGTTTAGAATCATAAGAAGTTCAGAATGAAACGGAAACAATCACAACTTGTTGTGAATGAAATGCAAATATTCACAATAGTTGAGAAAAAGTTGGAAACTTTCACAACTAGTTTAGAATGAATTGGAAACATTCATAACTTCTTTAGAATGGAAACATTGACAAGTAGTTTAGAATGAGATGGAAACATTCATGACCTGTTAAGAATAAAATGAAAATATCCACAACTTGTTTGGAATGAAATGCCACAACTAGTTTAGAAGAAAATGTCACAACTACTTTAGAATGAAATGGAAGCATTCACAACTAATTTAGAATGACGTGGAAAGATACACAATTTGTTTAGAATGAAATCCAAACATTCACAACTTTTTTAGAATGAAAAGGAAATGATCACAACTAGTTTGGAATTATATGGAAACATTCAAAAGTAGGTTGGAATGAAATGGAAATAATTAGAACTTGTTTAGAATGGAAACATTGACACTAGTTTAGAATGGAAGCATTCACAAGTAGTTTAGAATGAAATGGAAACACCCATAACTTGTTTAGAAGGGAAATATTCACAACTTGTTTAACATTCACTACTTGTTTAGTATAAAATGGAACCATCATAACATGTATAGAAAGAAATGGGAACATTTACAACTAGTTTAGAAAGAAATAGAAATAATCACAACTAGTTTGGAATGAAATCAAAAGATCTACAACTTGTTTAGAATGAATTGGAAGGATTAACAACTTGTTTAGAATCAAACGGAAACATTCACAACCTAATTAGAATCAAAACATTCACAACTAGTTTAGAATGAAATTGAAACATTTACAACTTGTTTAGAAAGGAAACATTCAAAACTAGTGTACAATGAAATGGAAACACTCACAACATATTTATAATCAAATGGAAACATTCAGAACCTGTTTAGAATGGAAATATTCAGAACTAGTTTAGAATGAAATGAAGGCATTCACAACTGGTTTAGAATAAAATGGAAATATTCGTAACTTGTTTAGAATGAAATGGAAACATTGACAACTAGTTTGGAATGAAATGGAAATATTCAGAACATATTTGGAAGGGAAACATTCACAGCTTGTTTGAATGAAATGGAAACATTCACAACTAATTTAGAATGAAAAGGAAATAATCACAGCTTGCTTAGAATGCGATGGAAACATTCACAACTTATTTTGTAGGAAATGGAAACATCGAAAACTAGTTTGAAATGGAAACATTTACAACTTGTTTAGAATGAAATCAAAATATTCACTAGTTTAGAATAAAGTTGAAACATTCACAACCAATTCAAAATTAAATGTAAACATTCACAACTTGTTCAGAATGGAAACATTCATAACATGTTTAGAATAAAAAGGAAACATTTACAAGTAGTTTAGAATTAAATGGAAACATTCACAACTACTTCAGAATGAATCGAAACATTTACAATTAGTTTGGAATGGAAACATTAAAAACTATTTTAGAATGAAACGGAATCATTCACAAGTTGTTTGGAATGAAATGAAAAGATTCACAAGATGTTTAGAATGAAATGGAAACACTCACAATGTGTTGAGACGCAATACATTTAGAATAAAGTTGTGAATGAAATGGAAACATTCACAACTACTTTAGAATGAATTACAAACATTCACAACTAGTTTACAGTGAGATAGAAACATTCACAACTTATTTAGAAAGAAATGAAAATATTCACAACTTGTTTAGAATGAAATGTCACAACTAGTTTAGAATAAAATGGAAACATTCATAGGTAGCTCAAAATGAAATAGAAACATTTACAAATTGTTCAGAATGAAATGGAATCATTAACAACTGGTTTAGAAAGGGAATGGAAACATTCACAACTTATTTAGAATGGAAACATTTGCAACTTGTTTAGAATAAAATAGAAAAATTCACAAGAAGTTTGGAATGGTAACATTCACAACTGGTTTAGAATCATTCTATTTCATTCTAAACTAGTTGTGAATGTTTCCATTTCATTCTAAACAAGTAGTGGATGCATTCATTTCATTCTAAACAGGTTGTGAATGTTTCAATTTCATTCTAAACTGGTTGTGAATGTTTGCATTTTATTTTAAATAAGTTGTGAATATCTCCATTCTGAACTAGTTATGAATGTCTCCATTTCATTGCAAACTAGTTGTGAAAGTTTCCATTTTATTCTATACTAGTTGTGAATGTTTTGTTTTTATTCTAAATAAGTTGTGAATGTTTACATTATAATCTAAACAAGTTGTGATTGTTTCCAATCCAAACCAGTTTTATTGTTTCCATTTCATTCTAAATAACTTGTGAGAGATATCATTTCATTCTAAACAAGTTGTGAATGTTTCTATTTCATTCTAATCAAGTTGTGAATATTTCCCCTTTATTCTAAATAAGTTGTGAATGTTTCCATTTTAATCTAAACAAGTTGTGAATGTTTACATTTCATTCTAAACTAGTAGTGAATGTTTCCATTTCATTCTAAACTATTTGTGAATGTTTCCGTTTCATTCTAAAGTAGTTGTCAATGTTTATATTTCATTATAAACTAGTTGTGAATGTTTCTATTTCATTCTAAATAAGTTGTGAATGTTTTCGTATATGTGAATGAAATGTAGAATGAAATGGAAACACTCACAGCTATTTCCATTTCATTCTAAACTAGTTGTGATTGTTTACATCCATTCTAAAGAAGTTATGCATGTTTCCATTCCAAAACAACTTGTGAGTGTTTCAACATCTTTGGAATAAAATGGAAACATTCACAACTTGTTTAGAATGAAATGGGCACATTCACAAATAGTATAGAATAAAATCAAAACATTCATAACTTATTTGAAACGGAAACATTCACAACTCCTTTCACATTCAAAAGTAGTTTGGAATGAAATGGAAACATTCATAACTTGTTTAGAATGAAATGTATACTTTTACAACTAGTTTAGAATGAAATGTAAACATTCCTAACTTGTTTATAATGAAATGGAAAGATTCACAACTAGTTGAGAATGAAATGGAAATATTCGAAACATGTTTCTAATGCAAACATTCACAAATTATTGAGAATGAAATGGAAACGCTCACAACTTGTTTAGAATGGAAACATTCACAACTAGTTTAGAATAGAATGTAAACATTTGTAACTCATTTTGAATTGAAAGGAAACATTCATAACTTGTTTAGATTGAAATTAAAATATTCACAATTTATTTAGAATGAAATGGAAACACTCATATCTTGTTTAGAGTGAAATGTAAACATTCACAACTAGTTCAGAATGAAATGCAAACATTTATAACTTATTTAGAGTGGAAACATTGACTACTTGTTTAGAATAAAGTGCAACCAATCACAACTTATTTAGAATGAAATGGAAGCATCTATACCTAGTTTACAAGGAAACGAAAACATTAACAAGTTATTTACAATGAAATGGAAACACTCACAAGTAGTTTAGAATGAAATGGAAACACTCATAACTTGCTTATAATTAAGTGGAAACATTTACAGCTTATTAAGTAGGAAATGAAAACACTTAGGACAAGTTAAGAATGAAACAGAAACATTCATAACTAATTTAGAATAAACTTGAAAGATTCACAACTCTCACAACTAGTTTAGAATGAAATGGTAATGTTCACAACTTGATTGGAAACATTCACAGCCAGTTCAGAATGTCACAACTTATTTAAAATGAAACACTTACAACTTATTTAGAATGAAATGAAAATGTTCACCACTAGTTTAGAATGAAATGGAAATAATCACAATTTGTTTAGAATGGAAACATTCACAACTTGTTTAGACTGAAACATTCACAAATAGTTTAAAATCAGATGAAAGCATTCACAACTTATTTAGAATAAAATGCAAATATTCACAACTTATTTGGAATGGAAATATTCACAATAACTTTAGAATGAATTGGAATCATTAACAACTAGTTTAAAATAAATTGTATGCATTAACAACTAGTTTAGAATGGAAACATTCACAACTCGTTTAGAATGAAAAGGAAACACTCGCAGCTAGTTTAGAATGAAATGGAATCAATCATAAGTTGTTTAGAATGAAATGGAAACAGTGACAACAAGTTTAGAATGAAAACATTCACAAACTCTTCAAACATGTTTAGAATGAAAATTAAATATTCATAACTTACTTAGAATGAAATGGAAACATTTACAACTTGTTTAGAATGGAAGCATTCACAACTGGTCTAGCATGAAATTGAAATATTCACAACTTGTTTAGAATGAAATGGAAGCATTCATAAGTTATTTAGAATAAAATAGAGACATTCATAATTTGATTAGAATGAATTGGGAAGAATCACAACTTGCTTAGAATGAAATGTAATCATTCACAAATAGTTTAGAATGAAATGGAAACATTCACAAGTTGTTTGGAATGGAAACATTCATAACTAGTTTAGAATGGAAACATTCACAACAAGTCTAGAATAAAATGGAAACAATAACAACTTGTTTGGAATAAAATGGAAACATTAACAACTTGTTTAGAATGCAATGGAAACATTCACAATGTGTTTAGAGTAAAATGGAATCATTCACAACCTATTTAGAAGAATATGGAATCACTCACAACTTGTTTAGAATAAAGTAGAAACATTTACAATAGGTTTAGAATGAAATGGAAATATTTATAACAAGTTTAGAATGAAATGAAAACATTGACAACTAGTTTGAAATGAAAACATTCACAATTAGTTTAGAATAAAATGAAAACTTTCATGACCAGTTTGGAACGAAATGTAAACATTCATAACTTGTTTAGAATGAAATGAAAACATTCATAACTAGTTTTGAATGAAAGGGAAACATTCACCAGTTATTTAGAAAATGTTCACAACTGGTTTAGAGTGGATTGGAAACATTCAAAACTAGCTTCGATTGGAAACATTCACAAATTGATTGGAATGGCACAGATGCATTGGCAACTTGCTTAGAATGAAATGGAAACAATCACAACTACTTTGAATGAAATGGAAACATTCATAACTAGTTTAGAATGAAATGGAAACATTCATAACTAGTTTGGAATAGAGACATTCACAACTTGTTTGAAGTGGAAACACTCATCACTACTTTAGAATGAATTGGAAACATTCACAACATGTTTAGAATGAAATGGAAATATTCACTACTTATTTTGAGTGAAATGGAAACATTCACAACCAGTTTAGAATGGAATGGAAACATTCACAACTTGTTTCGATTAAAATAGAAATATTCATAACTTATTTCGATTAAATTGGAAAAATTCACAACTAGTTTTGAAATGAAAACGTTGGCAACTTGTCTAGAATGAAATAGAAATATTAACAACTATTGTAGAATGGAATGAAAACATTCACAACTAATTTAGTTTGCAATGGAAATATTCACAACTTGTTTAGAATAAATTGGAAATAGTCACAACATGTTTAGAATGAAATGGAAACATTTACAACTTGTTTCAAATGAAATAGAAACATTCACAACTAGTTTGGGGTGGAAACATTCACAACTAGGTTAGAATGAAATTGAAACATTCACAACATGTTTAGATTGAAATAGAAACATTCACAACTTGTTTGGAATCAGATGGAAACATTCAAATCTTATTTGGAGTAGAAACCCTAGTTTAGAATGAAATGGAAACATTCACAACTTATTTTAGAATGAAATGGAAGTAATCATAACTAGTTTTGAAGAGAAACATTCACAACATGTTTAGAATGTAATGGAAGCATTCAGAACTTGGTTGAAATGAAATAGAAACATTTACAACTAGTTTGGAATGAAAATATTTACAACTTTTTTAGAATGAGATGGAAACACTTGTAGCTAGTTTATAATGGAATGGAAACATTCACAACTAGTTTAGATTGAAATGGAAACATTCACAACTTGTTTACAACAAAAACATTCACAACTTGTTTAGAATGAATGGAAACATTCACAACTAGTTTAAAATTGATTGGAAACAGTCACAACTAGTTTAGAATGAAATTGAAACATTCACAACTTATTAGAAAGCAAAGCACTTGTTTGGAATGAATTGAAGACACTCACAACTAGTTTAGAATGAAATGGAAACATTCACTACTGGTTTGGAGTGAAATGGAAACGTTCACAACTATTTTGGAATGAATTGGAAACATTGATAACTTGTTTGGAAACGAAACAGTAGTTTATAGTGAAATGGAGAGATTCACAATATGTTTAGAATGAAGTGCAAATGTTCACAACAAGTTTAGAATGATTTGAACTAGTTATGACTATTTCTATTATGAACAAGTTGTGAATGTTTTCACTTCATTCTATAAAAGCTGTAAATGTTTTCATTTCATTCTAACCAACTGTTTCCATTCCAAATAAATTATGAATGTTTCTCCTTCATTCTAAACTTGTTGTGAATGTTTCCATTTCTTTCTAAACTAGTTGTGAATATTTTCATTTTTTTCTAAACTAGTTGTGAATCTTTCCATTTTGAACCAGTTGTAAAAGTTTCCATTACATTCTAAACAAGTTATGAATATCCCAGTTTCATTCTTAATAGGTTTTGAATGTTTCCATTCTAAACAAGTTATGAATGAAATGGAAACATTGATAACTTGTTCAGAATGAAATGGATACATTCACAACTTGTTTAATATAGAAACATTCAAAAATTGTTTAGAATGAAGAATAAACTTTCACAAGTAGTTTGGAGCATAAACATACAGAACTTGTTTGGAATGGAAACTTTCACAGCTTGTTTAGAATAAAACAAAAACATTCACAACAAGTTTAGAATGAAATGGAAACAATCATAACAAGTTTGGATTGAAAAGGAAACATTCACAACTTGTTTAGAATGAAATGGTAACATTCATAACTAGTTCAGAATGAAATGGTAACAATCACAAGTTATTTAGAAAAGAAATATAAACATTAACAACTTGTTTACAATGAAATGGAAATATTCACAACTTGTTTCAAATGAGTTCACAAGTAGTTTAAAATGAAATGAAAACATTCACAACTTATTTGGAATGAAACGGAAACGTTCACAACTTGTTTGGAATGAAATGGAAACATTCAAAACAAGTTTAGAATGAAATGGAAACATTCACAACTTCTTTAGAATGAAATGGAAACATTCACAACTTATTTCAAATGAACTGGAAACATTTACAACTTTGTTCGAATGAAATAGAAGCATTTGCAACTACAACTTGTTTAGATTCAAATGAAAACCTTCATAAATTATTTAGAATGAAATGCAAAAACTCACAAGTTGTTTAGAATCAAGTTGAAACATTCACAACTAGTTTAAAATGAAATGGTAACATTCATAACTTATTTAGAATGAAATGGTAGCATTTATAACTTGTTTAGAATGAAATTGAAACTTTAACAACTTTTTTACAATGAAATGGAAATATTCACAACTTATTTAGAATAAGTTCACAATTAGTTTAAAAGGAAATAGAAACAATCACAACTTGTTTGGAATGAAATGGAATTACTCACAACATGTTTGGAATGACATGAAAACATTCAAAACAAGTTTAGAAGGAAATGGAAACAATCAAAAGTTGTGTAAATTGAAATGGAAACATTCACAACTTGTTTCAAAAAAAATGGAAACATTTATAACTTGTTTCGAATGAAATAGAAGCAATCACAAGTAGTTGAGAATAAAATGAAAACATTCACAACTTGTTCAGAATGAAATTGAAACATTCACAACCTATTTAAAATGAAATGGAAACCTTAACAGCTTATAAAGAATGACATGTAAAACTTTCACAAGGCTTTTGGAATGAAATAGAAACATTCACAAGTTGTTTAGAAATGCATGGAAACATTCACAATGAGTCTAGAATGAAATGGAAACATTCATAACTTATTCAGAATAGAATGGAAACGTTCAGCACCTTTTTAGAATAAAATAGAAACATTAATAACTTATTTAGAATGAAATGAAAACATTCACAATCTGTTTAGAATGAATTGGAAACATTCACAATCTATTTAAAATGTAATGGAATGATTCACAACTTGTTTGGAATGGATTGGAAACATTCATAACTCGTTTTAAATAAAATGGAAACATTCACAACTAGTTTAGAATGAAATGGAAATAATCACAACTTGTTTAGACTAAAATGAAAATGTTCACACCTTGTTTGGAATGAAGTGGAAACATTCACAACTTGTTTAGAATGAAGTGGAAACATTCACAACTTTTTTAGAATGGAAACATTCATAACTAGTTTAGATTGGAAGGGAAAAATTCACATCTAGTTTGAAATGAAAACATTCACAACTTGTTTGGAATGAAATGGAAACATTCACAACTTATTTTGAATGAAATGAAAATATTCACAACTTGTTTGGAATGGAATGGAAACATACAACTTGTTTAGAAATAAATGGAAAAAATGATAACTAGTTTATTGTTAAAGGAAAACATTTGCAATTTGTTTGCCATGAAGACGAAACATTAACAACTTGTTAAGAATGAAATAGAAACTTTCACAACTTGTTTACTATGAAAGGGAAACATTCACAACTTGTTTAGAATGAAAAGGAAACATTTACAACTAGTTTGAAATGCAAACATTTACAACTTATTTGGAATGAAATGGAAACATTCACAGCTTGTTTAGAATAAAATGGAAACTTTCACAAGTTTTTTGGAATGAAATAGAAAGATTCACAAGTTGTTCAGAATGAATGGAAACATTCACAACAAGTTTAGAACAAAATGGAAACCTTGATAACTTGTTTAGAATCGAATGAAAACATTTAGGACTTATTTAGAATGAGCTAGAAACATTCATAACTTGTTTAAAAAGAAATAGAAACATTCACAATCAATTTAGAATGAAATAGAAGCATTCACAATCTGTTTAGAAAATAATAGAAACATTCACAACTTATTTGGAGTGGATTGGAAACATTCACAACTAGTTTAGAATAAAATAGAAACATTCACAACTTGTTTAGACTGAAATGGAAACATTTATAAGTTTTTTAGAATGGAAACATTCATAACTAGTTTAGAATGAATGGAAACATTGACAACTAATTTGAAATAAAAACATTCACAACTTGTTTGGAATGAAATAGAAACATTTACAACTAGTTTAAAATGAAATAAAAACTTTCATAGCTTATTTGGAAGGAAATGGAAACATTCATAACTTAGTTGGAATGAAATGGTAACATTCACAACATGTTGAGAATTGATACATTTGTAAGTAGTTTATTCTGACAGGGAAATATTCACAACTACTTTGAATTGGAAACATTCACAACTTGTTTAGAATAAAATTGAAACATTAACAAGTTGTTTAGAATGAAATGGAAACTATCACAACTTGTTTAGAATGAAATGGAAACATTCACAACTTATTTAGAATTGAAACATTCACAACTAGTTTAGAATGGAATCGAAACATTCGCAACTAGTTTGAAATGGAAACATTCACAATTTGTTTGGATTGAAATTAAAACTTTCACAACTTGTTTAAAAAGAAATGGAAACTTTCACAGCTTGTTTAGAATAAAAAGGAAACATTCACAACTTATTTAGAATGGAAAGATTCCCAACTAGTTTAGAATGATAGGGAAACATTCACAACTAGTTTGAAATGGAAACATTCACAACTTGTTTGGAATGAAGTGGAAACTTTCATAAATTGTTTAGAGTAAAATGGAACTTTGACAACTTGTTTGGAATGGAAACATTGTGTAACTAGTTTAGAATGAAATAGAAACATTCACAACTAGTTTGAAATGGAAACTTTCGCAACTTGCTTGGAATGAAATGGAAACATTCACAACTTGTTTAGAATAAAATGGAAACATTCACAACTTGTTTGGATTCAAATGGAAACATTCACAACTAGTTTAGAATGAAATGGAAACATTCACAACTTGTTTAAAATGGAAACATTCATAAGTTGCTTAGAATGAAATGGAATTCACAACTTGTTTGGAATGAGATAGAAACATTCACAACTTGTTTAGAATAGAATGGAAACGTTCATAAATTGTTTAGAATGGAAATATTCATAACTAGTTTAGAATGAAATGCAAACATTCACAGCTTCCTTTGTGAGAACCCTTATTTTATCAAGTAATTAATTTATTTTATTTACATAATCCTTGATAAGATTATAGTTGCAAGGTAGGTCTTAGTCAAGTCAATGAATCAAATCATCCTTGGAGTTTATAGGTTTAGAAAGCTAAGGTAAATTGACCACTAGGGCAACTAGGGGCATTTTGGTAATTTGGAAATTCAAAGGTCCAATTGTGACTAAGAGAGACAGAATTAAGCTCCTAGAGGTGAAATGAACATCTTGATGAAATCTAAACTCAATTTGACCAAAGATTGGCTTTTTCTTGCTAAAGAAATGAGGAAGGGAAAAATAGTAATTTTTATTTCAAATATGGTCAAAATAGGTTTGAGAAGCTGATAAATTGTATTTGAAATCATTTGGTAAAATTTCATGAAGTTCGGAGTTAAATTGACCAAGTTTGAGACTTTTCTTACAAGAGAAGCTAGGAAGGGTATTTTGGTAATTTTTGTAATTTTGGTTGGTGAAACTTGGTCAAACCTTAGGCAACCCAAGTAAACCAGATTCAAATCTGGTCAAGGGTAGGAAAATACATGGTTAGAAGTGGAGGAGAGAAAAATCAAAGAATTGAAGTGCAAATGGAGAAATTTGAGCATTTTATGGAGGTGACTTCCTTTTAACCAAGGGTTATGAGGCCTAAAAGACAATTTCACCTCAAGCACCTCTTGGAAACTCTAGAGAATGAGGAATCCTGGTTTTGAGGCATGAAATAAGCTTTCCAGAAATTTGGAAAAGCCCTTATTTCCTTTGGTTAAAAAGCATAAACCATTACTAACCATGTAAAAGCCTTAATCCTCTACCACTTTAACCTTTTCACCCATTTTCCATCTTTATTCATCCCCAAATGAACAACCTCACTTTATTCTCTTTCTTTTCCCATTGAGCACGTCCTAAACCCTCAAACATACAGGAACTCACCAAAAAAATGAAAGAAAAATAAGAGAAAAAAGAGCTTATAAGTGAGAAATCAAGGAGAAAGTGTGTTTGTTGTAAGGGAGGGCTTGGGAGTTTGCTTTCTCTCCAAGAAGTGGCCATAGTTTTGGGCTACTTATTGAGAAAATTCTTTTTACTAGAGCTGGGTTTTCTCTTCTTTGAACAACAAGCTTTCGTTCATGAAAACCCTTGGTTGCTAACGTTAAGCTTGGTAAGAGGAAGGAGAATTGTGGAGCTTTGAAAAAGAGTTTTGGTTTGAGTTTTTCTACCAAGGTAAGGAGGTCATTTTTGGTTTGTTTATGTGCAGTTAAAATGATGCCCTTAGGCTAAAGGATGTTGATTGTTCAAGTGGTTATTTTACTATGTAGTTAAAGGACGCCAAGGAGACTAGGAAAGGGCTCTTAGTGCTTGAAACTTAAGCTTGCAAGGTGGTGATCCACACAAGGGTAAAGTGTTCTAGCCCTTCGCTCTTTAAGAAGCCTTGGCCATGTTTAAGCTTGGTAAAAGCTAGGACAAATGGTAGGGCAAAAAGGGCACGAGGTGACCAATACAGCCAAAGAGGGCTCATATGGCACTAAGGTCGGACCTAGCTCCTAGGTTTGGGCAATAGGTGGTATCCTTGGTGCATGGGTTGTAAAATGGTGTGTGGATCAAGCCTTGGGTGCTTGTGTTGGGTTTCGGGAGCCAAACAGCTCAGCGGAATTTAACCGAAACCCTCCAGGATCCAAGTGAAACGGGGTAAACCGGGTGTT
>KK902562.1:0-10609 GCA_000696445.1 Aquilaria agallochum
AGGTTTTCTAAAAGAACAAACGCCAATGGACAAAAGAACAAACAAAACTGGTCTCAAAACTTGTTTGATAGAATATTAAATTTGCAGGAATAATTCCTCATTGAAAGTGCCTTATCCACAGCTCTAATTTCAAGGTCTGTAAGGTTTTCAGTAGGTGCATGTGCAGCATACTTTCGGATGATTCATTTTGAATGAAGCTGATGTCTCTGGTAGGCATGGTAGCTACCTCTGGTTCTTTGGTTTGGTCATTCAAAGTATTTGGTGGAGGCCTCAATATTGGGAGCTCAGTCAGGAGTTTTGATATGGGAGAGTTTGAAACAGCATTATCAGTTGGAGAGTCCGACAGCAATGTGAAGTCTGGTATTTCATCCAAGTAATTCACAGGTTCTGCAAAGAAATTGTAGAAGATCATTTGTAATGCAAAAAAGAAAACAATCGTTAACAAAATTAATAGTGAGAGAATAGAAGCTTACTCTTATTTGTCTCTTCTTGTTTCTTGGTCTGAATAGCAATCGATTCTTCATGTACATATGGTAAAAGAACAATTAGTAACTAATAAAACAACATAAAGTAACTCATAAAANCGCAAGTGTAATCACCGAAACACAAAAAATAATTAAGGTTTCTAAAAGAAAACAAACAAATTATTAAAGAAGAACAAACATACCCATCTAAAAGAGCAAACACGAAGGGACAAAAGTACAAACGGTACTTTCTAAAAGAACAAACACATGAGTACAAAAGAACCAACAATGCCTTCTAAAGGAACAAACAGGCACTATTAAAAGAACAAACACAAAAGAACAAACAGGCATTTTTAAAAAATTGAGATCTGAGACAGTAAAACAGTGTTTGCTTTCTAAAAGAACAAACATATGAGTACCAAAGAACCAATAATGCCTCCTAAAGGAACAAACAGACACTTCTAAAAGAACAATCACAACAGAACAAACAGGCAATTTTAAAAAACATAAGATCTAAGACAGACAAAGAGTGCCTGCATTCTAAAAGAATAAACACATGAGTACCAAAGAACCGACAATGCCTCCTAAAGGAACAAACAGACACTTCTAAAAGAACAAACACAAGAGAACAAACAGTTGTAAAAACACGAGATCTAAGACAGACAAACAGTGCCTACTCAAAAGAACAAACACATTCACATTTTGAAGAACATAGAGGAACATACGGATATCGTTAAAAGAATAAAAACGAGATATACCTTTCATGTTTGATTTCTTTTGGCTTCTTTCCAGTTCTTTTAGTCCTCATAGATGCTTCTAGTTCGTCTTTGGCAACCAGTTTGATTTTCTTTCGTTTTTCTTTTTTTCCTTGTTCAAGAGATTCTGTCTTTTTTCTCTCTCTTATTATCGACCTTCTGCAGTGATTAAATACGTTTATGGTGCGAAAGAACGACCAACAATGAAAGATGCAACATGTTAGATGGACAGGTATGGAAAATGTTAAGCACTTACAGTTGCTCACTAAGCGTTTCTTCATCCCGTGATCTCTTCATCGTTGGCTAGGTAGGTTTTTCACGACGGAGGCATAGCGGCTAGGGCAGAGATTCTGTCCGGCGTTTCAACGGAAAACGGAGTTGAGCGGCTGAAGGCAAGGAAGCAACAATCAGTTGGCGACGGAACAGAAGCTTCTCGGAGAAGTTGAATCGTTTCGAGTTTCGTGTTGCAGATATTTATTGGATGGCATAAGATGTAATTTCAAGAGTTTTGGACGCGGTGGTACGCTCATAATTTTATACAAATCGTAGCGCGTCTGCCGAATGTTAGTTTTTAATAGGTAGGGGTTAAAGTGATAGTAGTTATATAGTAGAAGGAAGGCTTATGGCATAAGCCTGGTTTACGCAATCAGTACTCAAAATTTAATGGCATATATGTAAACTTTTTGAAAGTTTAGGAACTATTTTGTCTTGCGGAAGTTCACAGACCAAATTTGCAATTTTTAAGAAGTTTAGGAGTTATTTGGTAACATTTCATATTTCATATGTTTCCTATTTTTATTTTTAGTTTTCTTATAAAAATGCATCTGGTAACCAGGGATGTCAATTGGGTGGGTCGAGTTTGGCCA
The DNA here is from genome assembly GCA_000696445.1 of Aquilaria agallochum. Classification (NCBI taxonomy): domain Eukaryota; kingdom Viridiplantae; phylum Streptophyta; class Magnoliopsida; order Malvales; family Thymelaeaceae; genus Aquilaria; species Aquilaria agallochum. The sequence continues at coordinate 2,086 of KK902562.1, forward strand.
TTTGGATTCAGGTCTAGTCAATTTAGCTTGAATTCTGGTCCAGATAGGGTTATTTAGGTTTCGGGTTAGGTTGAACTGGATTTATTTAGGTTTTGGTTTTCTATAGGTCAAATCAATTTTTAATCTCAGGTAACTTCAGGTCAAGTTTCGAGTTAGATTTGGGTTGTCCTTTGTGTTTGCTCGGGTTACTAATGTATAGGCCAAAATAATTGAATCGATTCATTTTTTAAATTTTTGTTAAAATTTGAATCAAAGAATTTGATTTTCTGTGTGATTTAATTTAATTTAATTTAATTTTTTTAGTATATTTAATCAAAATATTCATAAAAATCTTCTTCATTATAATTTAGTACATATTTAGGTAATTTAATATTGTTAGTAATACTTGATAGTTTTTTCAGGCCCATATCCTTCAACTATCACTGTATAAGCTATTCAAATCCTCACCCAGCTATCACCCAAACATACATTATGACAATTTTGCTATATTTATGTTCTAATGAATTTTATTCGAAATTACTATGAAATGCAACTCAAGTTCACTATTAGTGACTAAACTATAAAATTGAAAAAATTTGGGGGTGAAAGTGTAAAGATTTTAAAAGTTCGATGACCTATGTTGTAATTATTAGGGGGTGATTGAAATGAAATTATTTCAAATTGAGGTATCATATTGTGCTACACTTAAAAGTTTAGGGATAAATGTTGTAAGTTTGACAATTGTCTATCAAGATCATTAAACTTACTAAATATAAAAGTTACTTATTTTAAAAGAATATAAATATGAGACTTACTAGATATGGAAGTCCCTTCCTCAAACATGAGACTTATAAAATATAAAAGTTCTCAAAAAATAAAAGTTATTAAATGTGGAAATCCTTTATCAAAATATGAGAATTAACAAACATGAAAATCCGAAAAAAGTGAAGCTGCTAAATATGGAAGTTCACTCCCAAAATATGAGGCTTACTAAATATGGAAGTACCAAAAAATGAAAGTTACTAAACATGGAAGCCTCTGTATTTAGGGCTTACTGAATATGGAAGGTCATGAAAGAAGAAAGTTAAGTTTTAGGGTGAATGTTTGAATCAGATCTTGTCGGATTTAGTTATCAGGTCATATCAAGTTTAGGTTAGGTCAATCTTAGGTTTTTGTCATTTTGGGTTTGGGTTATTTTGGGTTTGGGTATTTCGGATTTGGGTCATTTAGATTTGGGTTTTCTTAGGTTCCCCTTCAATTGGGTTTAGGTTTAGGTGGGTAAATAGCACCTGGGATCCCTAACCTTAACTTTTCATTACAAATTCATCCCTAACCTACCAAACATTACATATCCATCCCAAACATTTGCTTAACGTTGCAAATTCGTCCCTTGACTACGTTGACCATTGGATATTTGCAACTTTAGTCCCTTATCTAGCCACCTTTCTCCCTAAAAACCCTAAACTTCCTCCTAACCCACCGCTACCTCTGGGTACATTTAATTTTATAGATCTTTTTAGGTATTACCATGAAAGTAGTATTAAATGTATTAAGAATTTTATACCAAAATTTTATAACATTTTATGTTTTAAAATAGTACATATAACTTTTTTCTCACCATAATTCTCAAGATCAATGTAAAGAAAATTTTGAATGCATGTTCTAATTAACCTTGTAATGTTATCTTGAAAAACTCGGTTTATTAAAATTGATGCTATATGTTTTAGACCTTTTTTTTATATGAGTTCATAAAATAATTTTTTACTGCATAAAATTAATTCTTACGTTAAAAAATATTTTAAGTTGTTGCTCAATAGTTTAAATTTTAAAAACTAATGATAAAACTCCTACTTCAATGTATTGGAATGAGCTTTTTTTTTTTTTTTCTATACAAACAATCATACTTGTACATAATAAGGCATATTATATTTACCCGCTGTACTTGTAGTCTACGGTTGAATTGAACTGATTAACAACCATGGATGTCTCATTTAAGAAGTGTAAAAAGTATTTTAAAATATTTTTTTAGAAGTAAATGTTTAATGTTTGCTAATGAAAAAAAAATCAAAAGAGAAAATTTCATCTCGGGACCCTAGTATCATTCCTTTTTTAAAAGTAAATTACTAGTTAGCATAACTGCTAACAACTTCTCTTAATATTCTTAAAACTAATATTTTGTTGCTTTTAATAAGTAAATTAAATTACTTTTAAAAATAGGTCTAAATAAAAAAAATGGATTAAAATTAGGCGTAAAGGGTCACGATTCGGGTTTAGCTTCGATTCCCCTTTCACCGACAACAATGGAAAAAGCGGTAGCCTAGGCTTTGCTGTGGCAACTAAGGCAACCTTGGGAGACGAGCAAACGGCGGCCAATGATGTCGGTGGGGGCGTATTGCAATGGCTGGAGCAACAAGTGTGGTGCGATTCTCCTTCTCCTTCCTCAATATGGCATTGCTGGTGCTTAGTGACACTTGGAAATGAAAGCGTGGATTGGGACAGAGTGGCGTCGGCAAGCAAGGATGACCAGCGGCAGTAAAGCTACTGGCTGTGCATTTAGTTGCAAGCAGGGACGATACCTAAGGGTAGGGGAAACTTAAGGGGAAGTTCAGGGTTTTTAGGGAGAATCGTGGCAAGATAAGAGACTAAAGTTGTAAATATCCGTCCCTTGATTACATTGACCGTTGGTCAAGGGATGAGTTTGCAATGCCAAGCAAAGGTTTGTAACAGATATGCAATGTTTGGTAGGTTAGGGACGAATTTACAATGAAAAGTAAATGTTAGGGATCTCAAGCGCTATTTACCCGGTTTAGGTCATTGACTTTTTTTGTCAAATTGGGTTAGGTTGAGCTTAGATTCGGGTGAGTTGTGTCATGTTAGATTTTGTCGTCCCTACTGGTAACAGTTTCTGTTTTCCTAATTTAGAAAATTGGGAATGACATTTTGGGTATAAAAAAAAGGAAATATGAAAATTTTGTTCGAAATATTTTTAGAAATAGATTTCGGAATTAGGAAATATATTATTTTTTCTTATCTTTAACTTTCAATTTTTAATAAAAATATTAACTTTCTAACTTTAGAAACATTAAAATAAGATAGAAATCATGAAAACTTTTAGAAACAAAAAAACAACAGAAAATAATAATAAACTTACTTATGATCCCTTAGGGACTCAATTAATTTTGTTTTTGACAAGTTTAGGGATCATAAATAGTTGAAATTATGTGCTGCATTATAATTTTTCAAAATTTAAATAGTTTTCAAATTTTTATTTTCGCTAATATAGAATTAGAAAATTAATTTCACAATATTATTAAAGGGCAGAAAAATTTCGGAAAATGGGAGTATTGGGAAATGATTTTTTAAGTGCAATTAAATCAAATATTTTTAGAATTTTAGTTTTTCAAAGATTCTAAATTGTTACAAGTCTTGAATTAAATGCAGCCTAATAATATTTACCATGCACGATAAAAAAAATGTGAGCATAAAAAAGACACTAATACAATACCATGAATTATATTTTCCACTAATTTAACACTTTATTTAAATTTGATTAGAGCAGGCAAAAAAATCTTCCCAACAACCATTTGCTATATACTCCTAACTTTGTAAAATCCATTTTCCAAAATTCTTTCAGATGTTCCAAATACTCTTTCCATCACAAAAAATTATTGTAGCATATTATATTTTAGGTATTTATAAATTTTTATAACATTTTCATATTTAGTAAATTAATTTACTTTATTATTCTTCAAACTATAATTTTAATATTCACTTTTTTTATTTTTTTGATTTATATGTAAAAAAATTTTTAAAAAAAGTTAAAATCAAATAGCTCAATATATTTATTGAGGGAAGGACTAAAAAGTATCATTATTTCAGCAGGTGAAACTAAGCGCGAATGTATCCCACAGACTATTCACCTTCACTTGGCACGTTTTTAATTTCGGAAACGGTGGGCCAATTTATCATGAATTTTCACGGAAAAGAAAAAAAGAGCGTAATGTCTGCAGTTACCCCCAAAATTTTCTATGTTGTTACAGTTCAGCTCCAAACCTCAATTTCATAGCACTTGTTGTATGTACTCGTTGGCCCGTGCTGATTTTATATCTTATTTAGTTTTTCCCTTATTCTGGCCAGTTAATTTAAATATTATGTATAAAGTATGAAAATTATTTTACACATTACACAGAAATGAAAATAAATCTGAAAACAGTTAATTTTGAATGTAAGTTATTGAAGTCATTAATTGAAACAAATAGAGCTTATATATGCAACGTGAAATTAGTAGCATTAGATTATCTATCAAGTTCAACTTAAAAAAAAAACACACATCATATAAAGCCCTAAACAAAGTATAAAAAGACATTTTAGAATCATTTTTTCTAATAAAGTATGTTTGTTAATTTTTCTCTTTTAAGTTGGATAAGAAAAAAATTGATCACTTTGAAGAAAGATTTTATTCAAACAATTATAGGGTAGATAGATAATGAAATTAAAAATGAGATTGATTAAAAAAACGAGTAAAAAGAAGAATAACTGTGTTATAAATAGGGGTAAAATCTAACAATGGTCCCCTAACTTTGAAAGTCATCCTAAAGTGGTTCCTTACATTCAAAAGTACCTCTTAAAATTCTTTACCTCCCTTAGTGTGTCTTTTCTTGGTCCATTCCGTCAATTAAGTTGTTATCTTTAACGGAAATGCATATGTGGCACTTACTTTGCCACGTGGAATCCTATGTCATAACAATAAGCGGCTAAAATGGAAGAATAATAAAAATAGGCTAAAATTGATGCAAACACGTAACCTTAAGGAACTAAAGTGATAGTAACCCTTAATCTTTATCTTCCCCAAATCTTCTCTGATTCAAACTGTGGGCAAGCTGCCGCCCACTTCTGGCCTATCCGCTGCCCACTTCGGCCCACTCTCCCTCGGTACCCACTCTCTTGTCATCCACCAAGATAACCCTCTTGTCGTTCTCCTCTCTGCCGTCTCCAGCAACAATTCCAATAGTGACTTTGATGAAAATAGTGCTGGAATTTGTGACGGTTTCGCTAGTGACATAAATGAGAGATGGGATTTTGCAGGATTTTTATTTGGGGGGGAGGGGGGTGGCATAGATGAAGAAACGTGCGTGAATTAGTGCAGGTTTCCATTGTTCAAGGCGGATTTCAAGTGGGCACAACTAGGGTGGGTGAGCTTTGCGGGTTTCAAGTTTGTCAATATGGTGTTGCTGATGGATGCCGATGACAAAGCAGAGGAGGAGGCATGGATCACACTGGAGGAGGAGAGACGATACGTAGACGGAGAGATGGTGAGATGGTGGCAGCGTAGAGAGGCAATCGTGAAGACGGAGAGACGAAGGAGCTGAAATTAGGATTAAAGCTTTTATGTCCCTAAAATTATTTGTCAGTGTCAATTATAGTTTGAGATTTGTTATTCTTTCAGTCTTATCACTTATTACCATGAAAAAGGATGTCATATGGCAGTGTGACTACCACATAGGTAATTTTTGTCTGAAATAATGCCTAAACTAATGGTGGGGACTAAAATAAGACATGTGAATTGAGTTTGGGGACTTTAATAGTCACTTTTAGAGTTGAGGGCCACATTAGAACAACCCTTAAAGTTAGGGACCAAATTTGGCTTTTACCTTATAAATAGTTTAGGATGAAGAAGTCTAAAACTGTAAAGTAATTAATTATCAACTTGTTGGTTATTTGCATGCATGATACTTGCCATTATTTCTGGCGGGCTAGGATTTAAGTTTTAGCATTTACACAATATTTCTCTTATTATGTACATAAAAAAATTTCTTATAGCCTCTTTTTACGATGTAATTTTGAGTGAAAAGAAAATATTTTAATCTTCTATACACAAAAAGGTTTCTTAGTTTAGATGTTGGACCCGCTATGTTCTGATCTGAATTATTGACTTTGTTACATGACTTGATAAATAACGAAGAAAAAAAAGCAGTCAACTTTTCCGTTGATGAAAATCTGCGCGCCTCTCCCGTCGAAACTCAAAATCCATTTGACGTGGGGATATCGCTTTAGTTTGGGAAAAGGTGGAGGAGAAAAAGATTTGTGCGTGTAAACTATCCGTTGTTTGCAGCAAGATTTGTGCCACCAATGGACCAAAAAAAGAGTTTTACAAAAGTGATGATGTTTATAAATTTTGTGACAAAATATTATATACTTTAAATTTAAGTAAAATTTTATATATAATATTGTCTCAACGAAATTTTGACATGTCAATTTGCAAGAATTACTTTATAAAAACATGTTTAAGTCTACTTATTTATGAGGTCCAAATTCAATACTAGCTTAACTCCTCTTTTTCCACTTAACTCGTGAAGAAGACTTAATTTAACATCTCAACCAACTTTTGTTGATATTTACATTGGTAACAATAGCACCACAGATCCTATTAAAAGAAAAACAAAGAAAAAAAAAACAACAAACAAACAAGCAAAGAAACACATATGGATCACCTATTTTAAGCCAAACGTTAAACTAACCTCATGTCTCTCACGTTACCCGACAATTATTCATCTTTTAAATTACTTATTCTTCCTTATTTAAAAAATAAGAAGAAAAATTATTGTCACTACAACATATTTTTCTTATATGAAAGCCTATTAAAATTAAAATATTTTAAAATTTCATAGAAATGTAAAAGGGAAAGTTATAAAAAACCCCCCTATGGTTTGGTCAAACCTACAGTTTGCTCTGCTCTACACTTTACCTCCTATATTTTTTATGCTGCCCGATAACAACTTTTGAAACTGTATTTAAACTGTATGGTAATAATGCTCTAGTAATTTCAAGATTTTTAATATTTTTTTCACAGCAAACCGACCTTTAAAAAATACTGATATATAATTACAGGTGGGAAAGTACATTTACAGAAAGGAAAAATTGATAGTTTAAAATTTCTATTAACTATAAAAAAAATATTGGACAGATTGAAATTACTGGAAGATGATTATCGTAGAGTTTAAATACAGTTTCAGAAGTTGTTATCAGACAGTATAAAAAATATGGGAGGTAAAGTGTAGGTTTCTCAAAATAGAGGATATAAACTGTAGGTTTGACCAAACCACAGGGGGATTTTTGTAACTTTCCCCATGTAAAATGGGGCAACTTTTACAAGACACACATACGGTAAAGAATAAACACCCTTAACTCCTCTTAATGAAGGCATGCGCACAGACAGTGACAAGACAGACACAATATAAAACACTCGACTCGTGAAAGAAACTTAAAGTAACATCTCAAGTCTCAATTAACTTTTCTTTATATTTACAATAGTACCACTTAATAATTTATTCCCTCCAATGGGGCAACTGTACCCGAATAGGAAACAAAAAACAGATCTTCTTCTCCTCTAAGTTTTGATGTTCCTCAAATGGAAATACCATTTCACCGATCATAAAGCAAATAGTCAGCGAAGCTCAAAAAGACAATTTGAAAATTCTTTAGTGCATGTGGACCTCTGCAGAGACAAAACAGAGCCTTAAAGCAAGCATCAAATTTCTTGTACAACAAGCAAGGCATTTGGACCCCTGCCCTTAAAACCATAATATATACTGTATTATATATGTTGGTGTGTGTGTGCATGGGTTCTCTATCTACATTATTTTGTAACTATTTAAGCTTGTTAAGTGAAAAAATCTCATATGATTAAGAAAAATGAGTTTATCAATGCTTTATACAGTTATAAGGCACCTCCACTCATAGTTAATTAGTATTTAATTGGCTACTTTAATATGAAACCTACACACAAAAAGGTGTGTTAATTGAGAAAATCTCACATTCTAATAAAAAAGGTTTAGTCGAATGTTTTAACAAGCTATTACAAAAACTGTTAACCTGAAAACTTTATTTAATTCAAAATATGTTTCATAACAAGATGATGTTGGAGAAAAAAATTTGTACAACGGGTGCATAGCTTATTGATTAAAAAAACAAAGCAAATAATCAAATACAGACACATAAAAAATTCACAAAAAGAAGAAATTTATGAGAATTAAAATTAAAAAAAAAAAATTAAGTGTCATGAAAGAGGAGAGATGAGGTCAGACACGGATTGATTCATCCATTAATGATTCCATAATAAAGCACCAAACCCAGCTGTGATCACACCTTCTTGCATTTGCATCAACACCTCGTCCCCGAAATACCCACAATCTTGCTCGTAATTACTGCCGTACCACGGCGACGACGATCCTTCCGGGAACACCCACCCGTCATCGGAGTCCGCGAACACGAACTCGCCCCCGGAATCGTCGTTCGCTCCGAGAATCGGCAGCTCGACGATCTCGCTCAGCCCCTCCGGCGTCAAGGCGTCTGAGGGCGATGACGAAAACCATGGTCGGGAGTTCGAGGTTTCTCCCGCTATATCCATTGCTGCTGCTTTAGCGGCGGCGGCTTGCACGTCTCGGGGAGAGGCCGAAGCGGGTCGGGGCAGCGAACCGACGAGTTTGGGGAAGTTGAGGATAGCGGAGCTGCCCCTGATGCTGAGAGCGGCCACGTCATGGGCGCG
>KK902562.1:11298-21907 GCA_000696445.1 Aquilaria agallochum
ACGTCATGGGCGCGGGCCGCCATCTCCGCCGTTGAGAAGGTCCCCAACCAGATCCTGCTCTTCTTCCGGGGCTCGCGGATTTCGGATACCCATTTGCCCCATGCCCGCATTCGCACTCCACGGTATACCGGGTGCTTGCTGCTGTCTCTGGGCCTTTTATGGGCTTTCGGGTCGGGTCGCGGGTAATCCATGAAGTGTATTGGTTTTGTGCTGGAGTTGGAGGACCCAGATGAAGATGGAGAAGGAAGAGAGTAAGCGGACGAGTTGACGCTCGAATCGGTCTCCGAGTTTGCCGAATCAGCCATGGTGACTCGGCCAGTGGCTAATGTAGCTAAAGTTTGCAACTTTGGTATTGTTTACGTGAAGTAACTAAGAAGGATTAGGCCTTTATTGATATCGGGTTCTTTCTTTGCAGAGTTATTTATATGCCTGGAGAAGAGAGTAATAGAGAGCGAGAACTGAGAAGAGGTCTGGTCCGGGGGTTGGAGAGGTTTTATTAGGGAGAGGAAGAGATTAAAAAGAAATTAAAGTAAAAACAAAAAACCAAAAAAAAAAAAAAAACAAACACTTAACACGCACGCACAGAGTAGCATGAAGTGTGAAGGCCGACTACTGTGCTGACTAGCCCATCTTCATCGACTCCTAATGACGCAGCTCATACGCCCTTATCTGAGAAAGAAAAAAAAAAAAGGGAAAGTTACAAAAACTCCTCTATAGTTTGGTCTAACCTACAGTTTACCTCCTCTATTTTGAAAAACCTACAATTTACCCCTTATTTTTTCTACACTGCCTGACAACAACTTCTAAAATTGTATTTAAACTATATGATAATTATCTTTCAGTAATTTTGATCTCTTCAGTATTTTTTTTATAGTTAATAGATATTTTAAACTATCATTTTTTCTTTTCTGTAAATGTATTTTATCACCTGTAATTATATATCAATATTTTTTAAAGGTCGGTTGGCGTGAAAAAAATATCAAAAATCTTGAAATTACTATAACATTATTATCATATGGTTTAAATACAGTTTTAGAAGTTTTTATCAGGTACTGTAAAAGTAAAGGGGTAAAGTGTAGGTTTCTCAAAATAGAGAGGGTAAAATGTAGGTTAGAGCAAATCACAGGGGGGTTTTGCAATTTTCCAAAAAAAAAAAAAAAAAAAAAAGGAAAAACAAGTCTATCGGTTTAAGTGCTCGGGAGTCCTCCACCGTTTATGATGAAGACAATATCTAGGAGTGTGCACGGAGTCCGGTGAACCCGCAAAACCGCATAAACCAATCTACACCAAGCCAAATTTATTCAGTTTTATATGGTTTTGGTTATGATTCGGGTTTAGAAATTTTAAAACCGTATATCATATGGTGCGGTCATGGTTTTTAAATATCAAAACCGATAAAAACCGCACCGGACCGATAAGTAATGTTTAATCAAATATAAATTAAAATTATATACCTAATTATTTATTTTTCCTCTCTTTTAATTTATATTTCTTTCAAATACCCTATTTACTAACATTGGGCCGCAAAACCTATTTATATCTATGGTTAGTAAATTAGTATATATGTGTCTTGATACTTTTTTTGATATTATTTACATGTTGATGATTGCCAGAGTTTTCCACAAAAACATCTAAGTCATCTTTTACTCCCAATGCCAATGGTAATTGAAATGCTTTTCTTCCATTCCTCTTTTTACTTTTGTTTTCATAACTCATTCAAAGATAATAGATTGATATTGTTTTGTTTGATTGTAAATGATATTTTAGGCACCATTGTCTAGGCATTGAGATTCGAGGAAGACATATTTGCTTTGACAATCTATGATGCTGGAATGTTGCAGATAAGGAGTTTCTTATTTATGTGCTTTGGTGATAACAAATAGACAATAACAATATGTTTCATATGCATGTATGGTTTAGGATGATAACTTTGACTTGTTTGATATTTTTATTTCTTATGTGTGTTCATTTTATGGATTGGATTGGATTGTATTTAATTTTGCTGTCTATGTTATGTGATTATACTAATTATTCCAAGTTGGTATAATGGATTTCTGACGTAAAAAAACCGCAATCAAACCGCAACTAAAATTTAATTATGCGGTCTGGTTTTTTTCGAATTCGTATATAAAGTGGTGCGGTTACGGTTTCTAAAGTGTGAAACCGCTTAGTATGTGGTGCGGTTACGGGTTTGACCATAAACCGCACCATGAACACCCCTAACAATATCAACTCAAACTTCTTGGAAGTTTGATTTGATCCTCGAACTTAAAAAAGTAATACACTTAAGTCTAAACTGGGGTGTTGGGCTGGGGATGAGGCTTACATTAATAAGCTTGCTCCTGCTCTATTTAATTGCCACTCTTATTTCCATAACATTTTTACATATTTATGTTTTGAAATGTGCTATTTTTTGCTCACGCTACATGCTTTTGTATCACCTAGTGTTGGTCTACATTTGAGTATATTTTCCGTTAATTAAATTCATGACATGGCAAATATCGTTTCTTCCGAAGTTGCACCATTTAGCTTCAACATTGCAAAAAACGTTTAGGACGCACTTTGGACGAAAGGTTACAATGTTTTTTTTATCTTTTTTTTTTTTTTTTAACGAGCTTACAGTGTTCAATGAAGGGATTTCTCCTTCCATTTGATTAGCTTATCTAGACCAAAAAAACCACTTCATCTCCATTTTTTTTATATAGGTGTTTTATTTTGCTCAGTTAAATGCATTATCACTTCTTTTCTACAATTAAAATTTTAGAAACAATTAATTCTATAATATGTTTGTAAAAAATAATAAAAAATTGTGATTGCTTTAGACATGCAGTCCGTATTTTATGGACAATATCCTTTTAATTCCAGTTCATCCATTTTCTCATCATTTTAACATAATGGAAGTTATGTTATCCGAAAGTTAGAGAACAAATCTAGTTTAGATAGTAATTTTTATACTATAAACTTATGTCTAATTAGACATACTAATATATCCCTAATTCCCCTATATATAACCCATAATCTAGTAAAAAAATTAACTAATTTGCTTATGGATCAAAACTCACCCTTATCCTTGAAACTCTACCATTGTCACAATTGATGCCGCTGACCCCTCCTTCGACAAAGTGTCACTGCCTCTAGATTTTGCTATCATCATCCGCCTTCAGATCTCGCAATTACTCACCTCCAAATCTTGCTGCCACTCACCACCCCTTGCCTTCTGGATCGCATTGCCACTCGCATCCGGATCTTGCACCATCAATCACCTCCAGATCTCAGCATTGTCAGTTACTGGATCGTGCCAATCGTTGTCTCCGGGTCACATCACTTGTTGCTTTCGTACTTGTAGAATCATCAAAGATAAATATGGAGAAATATTTGACTTAGTGCACAAAAGTGTCTGCAATAAAATGTAATTATGTCTAATATAGTATGTGGAAGTGTTTGAAAAGTAATATAAAAGTAATTTATTATAATGTGAAATTAAAAGTGTTTGAAGTTATAAAAATAAGTGTCTGATTGAATATTGAAAAATACCCAAAAAAATGTGTAAAAGTATTTAAATTAACTTGTGAACAATTTGTTATCTTTAGAAAATAACTGTTTGAAATAATAAAAAACAGTGTTTGAAGCTATAAGATTAAGTATTTGATTGAATATTAAAAAATATCTACATAAATATGTAAAAATATCTAAACCAACTTGTGAATAATTTGTTATATTCAGAAAATAACTGTTTGAAAATAATAAAAAAAATGTCTACAAAAATATGTAAAAGTGTTTAAATAAAAATATAAAAGTGTCTGAAAACAATATACAAATAAATAAAGGTATATGAATTAATGAATAAAAAAATATCTAAAAATGTCTAAATTGAAATACAAAGGTGTCTTAACAATAACTGATAAGTAAAATTTATTTATTTTATTAGGAAAACAAATCCCAAAAAGGCGATTTGACTTCCTTTGGTCGCCACATTTTTCATCACAATCTTTATCTCTCAGCATCTGCCGCTTGGACTTTCTTCTCTCGCTGATCTCTCTTTCTTTCTTCTTCGTTGCCGATCTCATTGTGTTGTCGTCATTGAATTAAATACCGTGGCATACTGCTTCCGCATATCCATGGTATAAATGTTGTCGCATTTTGTTATTTTACCATGTGGTATACCACGGTATATTGCATATCGCGTACTTTTTGTATATATTTTGTTAAAAAATCAAGATATACCGCAAATACATCATGGTACGTACTGCGGTATTTAATTTTTCGCGCCTATTTTTTTTTTAAAATGTAGTTTTATAGTATTTATATTAAAATATTAAAATAAAAATAATACACATATCATAAAATAAACATTTACTTTAATTTTTTTTGTTACTTTTCTTAATTAATATAAAAAATTAATAGATGATATTATTTATATTTATAGTATATGCAAAGTATATGGATGGTATTATTTATATTTAAAAAACATATATTCTATCATATATATTTTATTTATATTTAACAAATATACTACTCTTTTTAATCTTATGTATATTTTACACATTTTTATTTAAATTAAATAAATTATGTTATCTTAAAATAATATTCTACCATTTATTTTTTACGAAAACGGTAACGTTATGCGATGTGGTATATCATGCGATATATCTTAAAAATTCAAGATGCGGTATACCTTACGTTAACGGTATTTAACACTTTGACCGTCATTACCAATCTCTTCATCATAGTTGACTTCTCATTCTGTCTTCATCACCACCGATCGTCGTTAATCCTTGCCGCCACATCATACCACACCATCACCGCCACCTTTCGTCTTCTCTCATCTCGTCTAGAACACCATTGATAGGCTGCTGGAGAAGCTGATCTCTCTTTCTCTCTTTGTCGCCACCTGGTCTCGCTTTCAAGTGCCTCTTATTGCTATCATCGTCTTGATTGTTGCTGTTGTCTTGTAAAATCTGGTACATAGAAGACCGGTGGCCCACATTCCGAAGTTCGCTTGGTAAGCAGACCAAGCACTACTTGTGAACCATAGATGCTCTTTGAAAAGAAACAGCGGTGAAACATGATTTAAGGTTTGGGTTTGATTAAAATTATGTAGAATAGCAAAAGGTAAATTTAAGAATACACTACTATGTCTAATTGGCAATATGCTCAGAGTATCCATTGTTTTTATATAGGGGTGAAAAATGAACAAACAGCTCAAGCCCGGCTTAGTTTAAAGCTCGTTAGTGACTTGGTCAAAAAGTTATCAAGCTAAGTCTGAAAAATTTAAAACTTGATATAAAATTCAAACAAGCCCAGTTTGCTTGCTACTCGACTTAACTCAGCCTACTTCTAGATTTTTTCTTTAATTTAAGCGAACAGCTCGAGCTCGATTAAATACAAGCTCATTTACAGCTCGTTCATATTATTTTCAATTTAAATATGAACAAAATATCAAGCTTGATAAATTATTTAAGCCGAACATGATCAGTTTATTACTTGACTCGGCTCGACTTATTTTTAGCCCTAAGTTTAGAGAAACTATTCGTAAAGTTTAAGTTCCAAATCAAACTAAGTTGAATTACAGGGCTGACTTATGTGCACCTTTGAGGACTTTGCAATGAACGTACGTATCTTTTTCATCTCTATAGTGCTCTAGGAATTCCTTACCACCTTTAGCGTCAAGTTGAAAATAATTAATTTTCCTCAATTGATCAAGGTAAAGGGACAAAAAACAAGAGAGAGAGAAATTAGATAATTTTTGTTATATCTTTTAATTAATAATTTTGATGACGTTAATTATAATAATTATTGTCGATCGACGACCTAGTGTTTCCTGTTTCTGGCACATGTATAGGAATCCTGGTAAAATAGGATTTAAAGCTTAAGTGTTGATTGCTAGTGGTTGTTATTCTAAAAAGGTCTACTCACAAGACTTTGTTCATGTGAAAATTGAATAAACATGCGTAAAAACGTCAAGAAAAAGTTGGAGTTTTATCAAATTGGAGAGAACATCACGACATGTACAAAACACAAACATTTTATATCATTTAATAAAAGAAAGTTTTGTAATTTGTTTTTAATATCAACATTTTTCTAAAACTATGTAGTCGATAGGTAGCTCGTCGGACGAGATGGGCCCATTCTTTTGGATTTTGGACCATTCGTTTCTCTACTGCTCTCTACTGTTTTATATTTAAATCCAGCAGCCCTCCACTACCTTAATAAGTTGGCTCTCTTTAACGGCAATATTTTGTAATCGCTTTGAATCGCTGGAATGACAAAAAAATTGTAGGCCATATTTAGGTAGCATGATGACACATTATACACACACACACACACACACACATAGCTTTTATACGCTCATGTGTGATCTGTATAGATGAACGCATATGATGTGTCCGTTAATTTAATCACTTTCTCATTTATCAAAATTATATCTCCAAACATTTGTACTAAAATTTCTTGTAAACCGTTCTCAATATAAGAGCTAGGGGGGAGTATGGGTCGGGTTGGTTCGGTTCCACCATAAAACCTATAATAATTTTAAAATTTTTCTACCTAAAATCTAAAAACCTAAAATAAAACCTAAAACCAACCCAAAATGGCATCGGTTTCAAAATTTTTTTACCCAACCCAGAACCGAGAACCGAACAGAACCAGAACCATGGTTCTGGGTTTCTCAGTTCTGGTTCTCGGGTTTTGTCGGTTTATACCATATACCTATAATAACACCAAAATTCAATAAATCTACATCCATAATCAGTTTTATAACATATTCAACATAATATACAATTAAATTAATATTTAAATATATGTATTTAGATACATTCAAAAGAGTTTAAAATGTTGTTCTTACAAAAATGGTTTAAAAGAGTTGCTTGTGGGGTATCTTTTATCTCAACTAGTTTACTTCATTTCAATAATTTCAATATTTGTATAACATTCAATATGGAAAATTTAGCCTTTAAGACCATCTTCTTCAGTATTAAAACCTAAAATATGTTGATGTCATAAATTTTTAATTTTGCATGACTTAAATGGAAAAAATATTATAATTGTGTCGTAAAGAGTAGTCTGGAATGAAAGATCGAAAGTAAAATGACTTAGGAGTGATGGGTCTATGAAGCAAAGTGATTTAAGTAAATATAGAGAAATTTCGTAAATGATCCCACAACTTCCATACTGTTTCAATTTGGAACATTAGTTTAAGAGTTTAATATAAAAACACAAAATAACCATCATAATACTTCAAAGAAATATGTGTGCGTGTGTGTGCGTGTGTATATATATATGGATATATTAGTAATACTATAATTTTTATTATATAATTATATATATATCTCGGGTTCGGTTTCACCTCGGGTTGGTTCCATATGGAACCAGAACCAACCCAAAAACCGTCGGTTCTCCTATATATGGAACCAACCCGAGAACCATGATCAATTTTTACCCAACCCAACTTAACCCAATGGGGGTGGTTCGGTTTCAGTTTCGGTTTCGAGTTTACCCAACCCATATTGTTTATGAATTTTTGACCCACGAACTATGTTTGTACTGTATAAGTTGCCCCCCTAAACCAAAAGGTAGTACACTTTACTCCCTCAACTTAACTATGTAACTCCAACTTAGGGTAGATTGCTCCATTGACACGGTTTTACCACATGCAATCACATGACTCACGACGGTTCCTTATAGCACCAGTAAGCAACGACGGATCACGCAATTGCATAAGATATATAAGCAGTGGCGCGATCCAGCATTTTTCTCTTGTGGGGGCGTAGATATGTGACATAATAAGTTACAAACATATCTAAAGAAGTTACAATGTAAAATATAATACTACCATCATAAGTTCTATTCTATTTCAATTTTTTTAGTTAAATTTAATTTGAATTGATTTATATTATTATTTGTTAAAAAATTAAAAAATATATACATTTAGAAATTTTAAGACTTATAATTTTAAAATATAATTCTTTTAAATAAGAAATCCTAAAAGTTTAATAACATTATAAAAATTTTACTTCTTATTGATTGTTACATCTACATAATAGTTGCGTTTAAATAACATTGGTCATTGGTAAAAAATATCTAAAAATAAAAATATATTATTTTATATTAAGTTAACTTAAGTTAAAATGAGTTGGATAGTTTTTTGGTTAAAAGTAAGGTTATTAAGATTGCGATTAAGATTATAAAAACTTATCAAAATATTATAGGATCAAAGGTATTGATATGATCATAGTATGATCGCGATTAGGATCTCATGATTGTAGGATTGATTCGATTAAAGGATCCTACATATCCTACTCTAAGTATTGATTTTTGTTGGAGATAAATTACATAGATGGTCATTAATATGTAATTATTATTCTATTTTAGTCCCTAATTTATTAAATACTCTATCCATCCCAATTTACTTAAAACGTTTCTCTGGGCATGGAGTTTAAGATTTATGTAATTTGTATTATTTTTTTATGTAGTAAAAGTTTAAATAATGATTAAAAAAGAATTTTTTTTTGATTTTGTGCAGTAAAAGATTGAGTGGAGATTAAAAAAGAGTCTTTATTGGGTTTTGTGTAAAAGGAGAATTTAATTATTTAAAATTTTTCAAAAGAGGAAACATTTCAACCTTTTTGAGATATCCCAAAAAGAAATACATTTTAAGTAAATTGGGACGGAGAGAGTATTATGTTTGGTCCTAAATGTATTAAAAATGCTCCATTTTGGTTATAAATCTTTTAAAAATATTTCATTCTGGTTCCCAATTGGTCAAAATCTATTAATTCAAACTAAATTTCTAATAATGATTTTTTAGATCAAAATTTAAATTATTGAATAACTGTCTTGCAGTAAATTTAATCTATGTTATAATTTTTTAATAGTTAATAGACAGTTTAAATTATCAAACTTTTCTCTCTATAAGTTAAAATTATTTATTTAGGAAGAAAGAATTACTAATTTAAATTATCTATTAATTATCAAAAAATTATCATTTACTAGAATACAATTATTGAATATTTAAATAGAAATTTTAAAAACTTGTGTTAGTGTCAGATATTTATTTTGAGATAATAGATTTCATTTGATGAGGACTAAAATAGAACATTTAATAAGTTAAAGACTAAAACAAAATGATAATTAAAAGTTAGGGACATTATCCTCTCTTTTATTTGTCAATGATGTGGTTATTTATAAATTTCTTTCAGATTTTTGTTGTATCAGTAATTATGTTTATCATTGTTATGACATTTAAATTTTATTTACATTTCCAATAATTATGCTTTTGACAGGATCTTATAATCTATGAACCAATTTTATAATCCTAATATTGACACCACACATAGTGAAAAACAATTTTAGGTAATATCCCAATTTAAAAATTGTTGGTTAAAAGTACTTTATAATATTTTTTTTCTTTAAATAGATTTTCAACAAAGATTTGACGCTATAAAAAACTGAAACAAAATTTCCTTTGGAACCATTTGGAATTTATATGTTCGGAAATCAATATCAGGTTCAGCTTCTCTCTCTCTCTCTCTCTCTCTCTCTCTCTCTCTCTCTCTCTCTCTCTATACTTATGGATTAATTAGATTATTGGCACTTATTTTTATATATATAGTGATTATTTCTAAATTGTAGGATTGTTGTAACCATACATTTTAAGAAGTATTGAAAAAACATTTTTTAGAAAATAATTTTTTATAAAGTAATTATTTTTATTACTTTATCTTTTCTAAGTTGAGTATGTTAAAAATATTTATAAAAAATTCAATTAAAATCTAGAAATATTATTATTCAAAAAAATATCATGATTGAGAATAGCAAAGTTAAGCAAAGAAAAGTGGCCTCTAATTAAAAATGACAGTGTTGTTCGCTGGGATAAGCTCATCCGTAAACCCTTGAAAGGATGTCATTTGGGTCCGGGTGAGGGGTCGAATGATAAGACCGAGGGGGTCGAGCGATGGGTAACACCTAGCACCTTAGCCTGCCGTCCTAAGTTTGTGAAACGTCAATTGTTGGGTTAAATTGTATTAATTGATCATTAAAAATTAGTAGGCCATTGGTTTTGATTTTCATGCAAAATTATTGGATATATGTTTTGTCATGGTTTCATTTCGATGCCTGTGAAGAGCATACCAAAACCAGGCGATTTTTTGCCCATTTATTGGGAAATATTTCCTTGTCTAGACAAAAGAGGAAAAAAAACGTGGTAGAATTAAGAAACAAGAGTTACAAGACGCATTTAAAGCCTGAACAAGTACATAAGAGGTGATTCTATTCAGTTAAAATTGAAAAAATTGAAAATTTGATTTGGTTAATTTAGTTTTTTGATTCAGTTTTGGTTGAAACTGAATAGAAAGAATATCGATCTCGGTTCAATTTTGGTTAGGAGTATTGGTTATTTCAGCAATAAAAAAAACCGAAATTTTTTTCATCTCATATTTGAGGTTTTGGTGGGCTAGTTAATAGGTTTAAAATGTGCAAGGGTTGAGTGGAAGGTAGACAAAAGATTGATGGTTTCTTTTGGGGTTTGGCCGTCATCCTTAGCCCATCACTTGCCTCCGTCCTCACCTCCGCCATCTTCCCCCCACACCCACCATCGCCCCCGCCCTCCAGT
>KK902562.1:21968-44993 GCA_000696445.1 Aquilaria agallochum
CCACTTCCCTCCGCCCCCGCCCCCTTCATCTGCCTTCGCCCTCGCCACCGACGTTTGCCCTTGGCCCTTCACTTGCCTCCACCCCTCCAGCATATCTCTCAGACCCAACCATCTCATATCGACGCCTACGTTTAAGCCATCATCGTGTTTTGCTCAACCAGGGGGAGAACATACAAACCCCAGAATGGTCCACAACTTATTGTTATGTAGTTGTTTAAGCCACTTACGTTTCTCTTTGTTACAAGTGCATCATTGTATTTGGATGTAACTTTTTTTTTTCAGTTATTTTGGTTTTAAATTGAACTGAACTAAATATTTTGGTTCGGTTTTACTTGGTCTAGAGGCGTATTTCAGTTTCTAATCACAATAAACTGAAAACCAAATAAACTGAAATATTCAATTTGGTTTGAACCGAATAAACCGAATGATCAACCCTACCTACTAATGGAGGCATTAATTCAATCTGGACATAAGTTAGTGGGCTGGGAACGCCTTTGGGCCTACAAGTATTTATCGCATGGGTAGGCCAGGTGGCTATTTTTATGGGCTTTTTGGTAACCAGTAACAAATGCTGTTAATTTACCTATATGTTTTTCATGCGTTCCATCTGTGTCACTGTTTTTCCGTTGACATTTTCAAATATATAAAGTTTAAAAAATATATATATATATTTATCTTATAGTGTCTTTTTAAAATTGTTCTTGAAGATTCAACACAAAATTCAAAAAGTAAAAGGTTGAGGGTAAAATTATAAAGATATTTTCACTGTTGAAAATGTAGTATTCATTTTTGGGACATTGTTAAAAGAAATGTGCTGAAAACACAGGGATACATTGCTCGTGTTAGGGAATTGTGGGATAGATCAAGAACAGACAAAGTGGCATTGTTGCGATCACTTTCGGAATTCTCCAGTGAATTGGTTGTTCATCAGATTAAGAGTACCAGTTTCTCACATGAAGTAGTGCTAGAATATGGAATTGTTCCAGTAAAATGATTTGAAGAAAGATCAAGCACAGAAAGAACTGGGCAGTCCAATAATGTAGCAGTTTATTGAAAGAGAAACTCTGGATGAAATAGATAATGGAATTAGAACCGTCAATGGCCTTCGTGCCCTGCCTTGCGTTAGAGGGTTGGATGGCGAATTTTTTGGTTTTCTGTCATTGGATCGGTTTTCTTTGTCCCCAGTACATGAGGTCCTTCAACGCTCCAACAAAACAAATTATTTTATACTGAATTTTTTTTTGATATTTTAGACCTTATCCTTGCGTTCATAATATTAATAGATATTTAAATTTAGGAAAAATTACAAAACTCGTATAAAGAAGTGCCTACTAGAATAAATGGAGCCTATGGAGGTATTTATGTCGGTAATTTGATCTGGACATAAGTTGGTGGGCTGGAAATGCCTTTGGGCCTACAAGAATTTATCACAGAGGGAGGCCAGGTGGCTATTCTTATGGGCTTTTCAGTAATCAGCAGCAAATAGTCAGCAGTACTAATTTACTAGCATGTCTTTTCATTGACGAATACATCTTCATGCACTCCCACATTTTTTTTCAACATTTTTAAATATGCAAAGTTTAAGAATTTTTTTTTATCTTGCAATGTATTTTAAAATTATTCTCTGAAGATTCTTTACAAATTTCAAAAAGTAAAAGATTAAGGATAAAATTATAAAGATATTTTTCCCGTTGAAAATGTAGTATTCATTTTGGGACATTGTTCAAAGAAATGTGCTGAAAAACAGGGATGGAGTAAATTCTGGAGAGAAATGCTACCGACAGATGCTTCAACGGACGCTTGGATGCATTAGGTGGAGAAACTGCCACGTCATCCTCATGTTCAGAGAGACAACCTACAACCTACTCAAGCCTGATCCCTGTGTGGTGTGATTGCTACTTGTTATTACAGAGAAACAGAGTTAATTCATTTAAATTTAACTTAATTTAAAATAATTTAGTTTTAGTTTTATATTTTTTTACATAAAATTAATTTTATTTAAAATTTAATATTATATATGTATAGTAATTCTTTTAAAATATAATTTTTATAATTTCATTAAATTTATATGAATTTTTCTTTTCTAAGGATTTAAAAAAATCATAAAAATTTAATAACATCATAAAAATTTATTTCTAGGAAAAAATGATGTAAAAAAAATAAATCATTTTGAATTAAATTGATTTAAATTAAAATGAATTGACTATCGAATATTTTATCGTTTAGAAAAAAAATTATCTAAGTAATTATTAGACAAACAATAGTTATTTTTTAAAATCCATTCAGACTGATACCAAAAATGATTGAGTGGGATGCTCAAGACCCATAGGGATGAGCCTACTTGTAAGCAAAGACAAAATTAGAGTTACCATAACATGTGTGCTTGAGGAAGATCCTCTCATACTTAAGTCAATAATACTTTGTGAGAGGAAGAGAGCTTAGACAAAGCTATGGGCATGTACCTAGTGTCTTCTGGTAGGAGGCCTCTTATAGGCCCTAGGACACCACTTGTCATGGAAGAAACTCCTTTCATGGTGTGATCATATACATGATCATAGGAATTGTGCATAATATATATGTACTTCATAACTAACAGTCTCCTTGACTTGTGAAGCATGCTTCCAATGAATTGTGCGGTCTTGGCTTCAAGCCCAACTTTGTGGGTTGAATCTAATATACTCTCATTCCTGCCTTCAATGGGTCTATCCTCTTTAATGAGACAGAACATATTTGATTATCACAGACAAAACTATAATTGATTTTTTTATATTAAGTTTGCTTGCACAGATTGAGAAGATAAAATTATTTCATAATTAAAAATCTTAGTACTTCAGTGCATTACACTTTCTCCGTTAAGGTTTAATTGTAATTAAACTTACACCTCTAGATTTGCACCCTAATCTTACCCCAACTTGTTTAATAGTGTTTGAAATCAACTTTTAGAATTCCAATTCAAATTAATTAGGAACTCTTTTCTTTCAAATTTACAATTTTTAGTATAGTTAATAAGAAATTTAAATTATTTATTTTTCTCCTCTATAAATATAAGACAATTTTTTTTCTTTACTGATACTAAAAAAAGTAAGAGGATAAAAATAGATGCAAATAGAATCGGTACCAAACGTGACAGAATAGCGAAGAGACAAACTCCACATTCAATTTTTTTAGGGTAAATTATAAAAGCCTCCTATAGTTTAATCTACCCTACACTTTGCCTCCCCTATTTTTAAAAACCTACACTTTATTCCTACTTCCTTTATAGTATCTGACAATAACTTTTGAAACCTTAAATTAAACTATTTGATAACCATGTTCCTATAATTTCAATATTTTTTTATATTTTTTCATAACTAACTGATCTTTAAAAAATACTGATATGTATTTATAGGAAGAGAAATGCGTTTACAAAAAAAGACTGATAATTTAAAATATTTATTAATTATAAAAAATAGTGATAAGATTGATATCACTGAAAGATTATTATTGTACAGTTTAAATTACAGTTTCAAAAATTGTTATCAGATAACATAAAAGAACTAAGAGGTAAGGTGTAGGTTTTCAAAAACAAATGGGACAAACTGTATGTTAGAATAAATCTCAAGAATAATTGTAACTTTCCCTTTTTTTAACATTATATGATAGTGATTGTAGAGTATTTTACTCTTCAATTTGCATAAAATGATATAAGGAAAAGTACATTTTAAGTCCTAAAATTTTTTATTTTTCTAAATGAATCCTAAAACTCCTCATTTGTTGAACAAGTTTTAAAATTTATTACCATCAACTCCGTTAGTCATAAAATTTTCACAATTTGCCAAATCAGTTCTAAAACTTTTGTTTTTGATTGAAAATGTTGATGTGATATTTAATGTTGTTATCTCCTTTAATTAAGTTGAAACTTTTCAAAATTCAGTGACTTGAAAATTCTATCAAAGTTTAGGGTTTAGGGGTCCTTCTTTTTTTTTTTTGAAAAATTGTAAAGCGACTCCTAAACTTTGATAAAATCTTCAAGACTCACTAAAGTTTGAAAAGCATTAGTTTAGTCATTAAATATAACGACTTTAAGTACCACCTCAGCATTTTCCAACAACATAAAAAAGTTTTAGGACTGATTTGGCAAAATGTGAAACTTTTAAGACTAACAGAATTAACCGTTATAAGTTCTAGAACTTGTTTGGCAAATTGAAAACTTTTAGGACTGATTTGGGAAGATACAAAAAGTGTTAGGACTTAAAGTATACTTTCCCGTTGACAAAAAGTCTAAAGTATACTTTCCCCGTTGACATGTTCTTCTTTTCCGGTTGGACCAGCACCTATGACTTTCTAGGAGGAAATTCCTGGAACAATTAATGAAGTTAGGAAAGAGTCATTCTAGTGCTCCATATTCATGCACCCCACATGCTTTTTTTTTTTAATGTTCACACTCTTCATAGTTTTCATCCTTCGAACACACCGTGAACAGACATATGTCTGCCCCAAACCATCCCACCAAATTAATGGAGTTGCGGGTCATGCATCTGGTTTTCGTTACTCTCTTCATGCTGCTTTCTTGCTTCTGCTACTGCTCGTATGGCGACGCTGAAATGTTTGGAAACGAAACTGATCACCGAGCACTACTGGAGTTCAAGGCCAAGGTAACTGGCGACAAGCTTGGGGTCATGAACTTGTGGAATGACACGGTACACTTCTGTAAGTGGCACGGTGTTTCTTGCGGCCAACGGCACCAAAGGGTCGTCGCATTAGAGCTTATTGCAACCAAACTTGAGGGATCCATATCACCGCACCTCAGTAACCTGAGCTTCCTAAAGGTACTTAATTTCGAAAACAATAGCTTCGGGAATGAAATTCCTCGAGGAATTTGGGACTTGGGTAGACTAGAACAATTTGTGCTAGTCAACAACTTGATTGATGGTGTTATTCCCACCAACATCTCCTGTTATTCCAAGCTCAAACTCCTTAATCTTAATGGAAATCATCTGTCAGGAGTAATCCCGGATAAATTTGGTTGCCTCTCACGCCTCCAAGTCCTTCAGTTGTCATCCAACAATTTCACTGGGAAAATCCCAACTTCCTTAGGTAACCTGTCTTCCTTGAGGGTACTTAATCTACCTGAGAATAGCTTGACAGGGGTTGTCCCTGAATCTCTTGGGCAGTTGAAAAATCTAACCTTTTTCCAAGTAGGAGATAATGGATTTTCAGGTTTCATTCCTTCCCCAATGTTCAACCTCTCAAAGCTACGTGTTTTTAGCGTGTCGATAAATCACTTTCAAGGTAGTCTTCCAGTAGAATTAGGAACAAAAATGCCAAATATTGAAATTTTTTCCATATCCCGCAATGGGTTCACCGAAAGGATCCCTCCATCCCTGTCCAATGCGACACACCTTAGAGTATTCTCAGTTGGAGGGAACAGATTTACAGGAAGCTTGCCTTCTCTCCATAAGCTCAGTAATCTTTGGTTGTTTAGCATAGACGAAAACTATATCGGAAATGGAGAACAAGGTGATTTAAACCTTTTTTGCCCTTTGGTCAATGCTTCTAGTCTCAAGTTCCTGGTCATTGACAAAAATAACTTTGGAGGAGTAATACCGACGTGCATAGGCAATTTGTCCACACATCTCACCCAGCTTAGATTGGAGGGGAATAAACTATGGGGAGAGATTCCATCTGGAATAGGAAATCTCATCAACTTGGAGTGGCTTTCATTTTATGAAAACCAGCTTTCTGGGCACATTCCCTCTAACATTGGAAGCCTTGAGAAGCTCCAACTTCTGTTTTTTGATACCAACAATCTCTCAGGAGAAATTCCTCTTACATTTGGAAATTTAAAGATCTTAAGCAGGCTGACTCTGTACAGCAACAACCTTCATGGTAACATTCCCTCAAGTCTTGGAGGGTTCAACAATTTGGTAGTGCTTGATGTTTCCGGAAACAGGCTCACTGGCTCAATACCTCCACAATTGTTCAACGTTTCACCATTTTCTGTACTTCTAAAACTGTCTGGCAACCATTTGACCGGGAAAATTCCTTCACAATTGGGAAGCTTGAAAAATATGGGTGCACTGGATGTTTCTCGTAACTTACTATCAGGTGAAATTCCAAATAGTCTTGGCGGTTGTGAAAGTATTGAATTGCTAGATATGAGTCAAAACCTATTCCAAGGAATCGTTCCTTCTTCCATCGGCTCACTGAAAGGCCTTCGACTGTTGAACCTGTCTGACAATAAACTGACAGGAGAAATTCCAAGACTTTTAGCGACCACTAAATCGTTGGAGGCTTTGGATCTATCCCATAATGATTTGGAGGGAATGGTTCCTTCAGAAGGAATTTTTGTAAACTTAAGTGCCATATCTCTTGAGGGAAACGAAAAGCTTTGTGGAGGAGTACTTGAACTTCAACTTCCTAAGTGCAAATTCCTTGGATCCAATAAGAAGAAGCTCCCGACATGGAAACTAACCACTATCATAGTTTCTACACTAGTAGGAGCAGCGCTTCTTCTATTTGTTATTGGTTGTTATTGGCTGCGAAGGAAGAGAGAAGGTTTGACATTGAGCAAGTTGGACCCTCAGTTCATGGAGTTGTCATACCATACTCTTTTTCGAGCCACTGAAGGTTTTTCCCCCACCAATTTGATTGGTGTGGGTACTTTTGGAGCAGTGTACAAAGGAGTTCTTGATGGAGGAAGGATGTTGGTTGCCATCAAAGTTCTCAATCTGCTCCAGCCTGGAGCTTCCAAGAGTTTTATAGCTGAGTGCAATGTGTTGAGAAATGTTAGACACCGAAATCTTCTAAAGATACTTACAGTTTGTTCAAGCATTGATGCACAAGGGAATGATTTCAAGGCACTGGTTTATGAACTCATGAGCAATGGAAGCTTAGAGGACTGGCTTCATCATGCATCTGAACATAATGATTCAAATAAAAGCTCAACAAAGATTCTTAATCTTCTTCAAAGACTGAGCACAGCCATTGATGTGGCTTCTGCATTGGACTATCTCCATCACCAAGGCGAGACACCAATAGTCCATTGTGATCTCAAGCCAAGTAACATCCTTTTTGATGAGGACATGACCGCACATGTTGGAGATTTTGGATTGGCAAGGGTCCTCGCCAAAGTTCCAGAGGGTTCATTAAAAAATGAAACAAGCTCCACCGGGATCAAAGGATCAATAGGTTATGTTGCTCCAGGTAAACTACACATACTTGTACATGAAAATCAATATCTCTATATTCATTTATAAATTTGAATTCAAATGAAGATTGCCAAATCTCAAAGAGAAGTGGGTTATGCTTTCATATTTCATGATATGATTGTCAATATGCAGAATATGGAATGGGAAGCGAAATATCAACCTCCGGTGATGTGTATAGCTATGGAGTGCTCTTGTTAGAGATGTTTACAGGCAAGAGGCCAACTGATGGCACTTTTCAAGATGGACTGAACCTTCACGAATTTTCAAAGCAAGCTTTAAGTGAAGGAGTACTAAAGATCGTTGATCCGGCCATTCTTTTTGAGGATGAAGAACTGGCAGATATTAACGGTAGTTATCCTGTCAGTAGGAGCAGCAAGGAGTTTCAAATGATTCATGAATGCCTGGTTTCAGTGGTAGGAATTGGGGTTGCTTGTTCTGCTGAGTTTCCAAATGATCGAATGCTCATCAGTGATGTTCTCACGCAGCTACGTTCGATCAAAGACAAACTTTATGGGACTGGAGCAGATACAACATCTCATAACTCTCAAGCCTGCTCATAGTTTAGAGAAAACTAAGCAAGGTTTTTTCTTGTGCCGATCTTGCATTTCATGCACAATGAATGTTCTATGACCTATTTCTTTGAAATCAGCTAGAGCTTCAGAACTATTGTAATGTGTCACTTGAGGATTTGCACTATATGCTTTCAGTTTTCATCTACGTTTCACTGCTCTTGCTTGACAGCAAAATGCTTATTGTTATGTTCATCATAGAAGCATAAAAGGTGTTCGAAGGGGAAGGCCTACGCTATGCATGTGAATTACAAGCTTCACAGTCAAGAAAAGGGCAAATCAGAGTAGTTGCAACAGGAACTGATTTCTGGTGAACCTGAAAAGCGTTTGTAGGTAAGGGATCGCTGACTTCCTCTGGATGTTTTGTTTAAGATAGGTAGATTATTGACTTGTATGTTAATTGAGAAGTTAGGAGGACATGTAATAAACATGGTTTGGATGATCATGGTTTTCCAGAGGGGTATTGTACTGCTTATTAGGTTCCTAATTTAGTGAACCATCTGAATTACGGTGGTAAAATAGGAGCTAAGCCTTAATGAATTCCTAAAGGCTACTGATCAACTTGAAATGGTTTCTGGTAAGGTTAAGTAAGAGGGTTCTGTAGGAGCAACAGAAGACTGATTTTGGTCTTCTATTAAACCAATAAAGGTTTTCTATAATTGCAAGCTGGGGGTTGTGCAACCGGGAACACTCTGTATGTTAGCTGACTCTGGATTACCCCTTCTAAACAATGAGCTCTCTGTACTAATAAATGTAAGCTTTGCTTTGTAGCTGCAAATAGCTTGTGGTGGCCTAGCTATGTGGTTTCTGAACTGATTGTCTATACGTTCCTTCTGACTTATTGAATTGTTCATATTTGCATTGCATCCATTTGCATCATTTGCATAGCATGTTACACTATTATTATTATTATTATTATTAGTATTATTATTTGTACGTTTTCTGCTTGTTTTCTGAGGTTGGTTGCAGGTAAATAGCAAGAATTTTACCTGGTCATTCTCGATAGTTACATGACCAGAAGTGATCCTTACTGAGTTTCCAAGGAAACTAACCCCTTCTGTTCCTTTCGCAGGTTGTGTAGGTACTAGGCTGTGACTAGGCTGGTGAGGGCTCTCTTCTGAATAGGCTGGTTTAGGGCAAGTCCTGGTTAGGGGATGGCTGAACCCTAGCTTCTGCGGTTGTAGAATCTGCTAGCAAGTTAGGATTCAGCTTCTGTTATATAGTTTCTGATTGTATGTCTCTGTTCCTGTAACTTGGCCTATACATCTCATACCAGTTTTGATTCGGCATGCTTGACAAAATGTGTAGCCTCTGGAACTTCGTTATTAATTAATAACTCTTCTTGTCTGTGAAATAAAATTCCATGATTTTCCAGAAAATGTCTTCTGTTAGTTCAGTAGATAACTGTAAACATGTTTTTGGTTAACCTGTAATTTGACCACCTGTTCTACTTGGGAATTTGAGTTGATAATTGGTCCTTAAGTCTGGTTTCATAAGTGAAATGTGTTAGGTTCAACAAACCAGTTTGCTCAGGTCAAATGGTGTGGTTTGGTCAACTGAATTGATTTCTGCTGTACTCTGATTAGTTTTCTGGATGTGAGTGAAGTTCCTAAATTTACTTCTGAAAGCTTCTGTACTTAATCTGGAACCATTCCAATTTAGGCAATCAAACTTGCATCTAGTATGTTACAAAGAAAATCCCTAAGCTTTACTTTGTAAACAGCTGAAACCCTGCTGCTCACACACAACAGCGTTCTGGTTAAAAACTACTTAAAAGTCAAAGTTAAGCCCAATGTGTTTCGTGAGCTTTCTGTTTATGTGGGCAGAGGACCGTAACAGTATATTAAAGAGGAAGAAGGCTATTTATAAATATCCAGCTTCTCCCTCTTTTCCTGCTGCTTCTTCCCGAGCTCATACAGCATAGTCAGAAGCGCCTCACACATTTCACAAGCCTCAGGCTCATTTGGATCCCGCTTTCGTGTTGAGTAGACCATCCAAGCATGATCAAGCTTTCTGTTTGGTCTCACTACAACTGAACCAGGAACTTCAGCATCACGGCATGTTACCAATCCATCACTTTTCTCACCATATCTGAGCTGCAGGTGCAGCGCGCATACTGCCATGGCAGCAGAAACTGGGATTACTACAGGGACTTTCCTTCCAGACTGAACAATGTTTTCTGACTCCTCGGACCCAAACATGGGAAGGGGAAGCCAGGGAAGCTCTGCATGTGCTATGTGAGTCATCGTAGCAAGGACCCCTGGAGCTATGTTAGCTTCAGAATGGAAGGAGATAAGCGGAATATCCTCTGGTAGCCTGTGCTTCAAGATGAACTCTTTCCGCTTTTCATACGTCAGGTCCTCTAGTGCACGAATATCACCCTGTAAAAGGCAAAACTACCTCAGTTGGTCTAGTCCTTAATAACATATGATCCAACTGGGCTACTGTCGCAGATTATTTCCCTTTGCACCAAGGAACATTGTCCGTGCAACAGAAACATGTCCGTCAAAAAACATGTCCCCACATAGACAGACACATCATAAGCATCTAGACAGACATTGCTATCAAGTTTTACAATGCATCTTTTCTACCACACTAGATATCCAATCTCCGGAAGATGGAAGAATTACCTTAATCAGTTTGCATATCAAAAGTTCCATAATTCTCCGCGTTTCTTTGTCAGCAATCTGACCTTCTCGGAGAATATCAGATGCTATGGGGGTGCCACCATATGGGCTCTGCACCAGTGCCAGTCCTGCAACTTTGCCCTGCAGATCACACCGGTACAGTGATAATGCAGCAGCAGCATCAACCCCACCCTTGCTGTGTCCAAGCAACATCACCCGCTTGCCAGATCCCCAGAAAAGCTCCTCGATGTATTGCTTGAGCTCCCATGCATTATGCTCTACTGATGCCTTTCCAAAAGCCAGTAACGAGGCACAATAGAAAGGTGATATTGCATGGCACATGAGAAAAGAGAACAATATCAGAGACAGATTAATTTTCAAAGCAAATGTCATGAACAGAGCTCTAAACATATTTACAATGAGGGGAAAGAGAAGCTTAGAATATATTTTTTTTCAAATTTTTTTGCGTGGAGATGTTTACAAACTAACTGCTAACTTACCTCACTGTGGATCTTTGCTATATGGCATACTAAACCCATCTTAGAGAAAAACTTCTTAGTGGCCACGAAATACAAGGGACCATGATTGCTGAAGAGGCCTAATACTCACAAAAGAAAACATGCTCCATTGAAGCCTAAGTGATATCGAAAGATAAAACAAAAGCCACAGCAAAAGGATATCCTAAAACCTGGAATTAGCAGATACACAAACGAATCTGGGAGTTTGTGTTCTCCATTCCTGAAGGCAAAACCAGTATATTACCAAGTAAACCAAAAACATGAAGAATGTTGTCGTACAGAGAACAAGTATAACAGAAGATCTCATGGTTTTACTTTGAAGGTTCAAGAAGTAACTAAGTTTAGTTGCAAAACATTTCTGAACAAAGATGCATGAATGCTTCTGTTACACTACTTGGTGAGCTCCATGCAGCTATTGCTTATAGCATAAACCCAGGGAAGAAAAAAAAAAGCAACTAAAAAGCGTTCATTACAGAGCTATTCACAATAGGCAGCTTTAGTGAGATTGGTGGCAGAATATTTTAAAGGGGCTACTTATTTCAACTCAAGGATAACAAAAACCACCCTTATTTTTTCTTTCTACTTTATAGTTTCAATTATTCCAGAGCTGTGATCAGGCACGATATTGACACAATTGTAGGTCAGTCAATATTCATGTGGAATAATATTCTTAATTTGAGGAGGCAACTGAATTAAATCAAATTGATCAGAAAAGGAACAATTGAACAAGAAGAATTAGTTCTTAAGAAACTGAAAAGGACGAATGACATGAATATAGTCCACATTCACCACCCCTTCCACTGATTACTTTTAGCATTAAAGTTGAAGATTAAATCCAAAAATAGTTAACATGGTGGCAGAGTGACTAAAAATATGGAAAGAAAATTAAGGAAAAGAACATAAAATATCCAAATCTCTTCCATAGACAGAAGCGAATATCTGTGTTACCTTATGTCTTCAAGCAGTTCCAAGAACCTTGCCGTACCATCTACCACAGGAGCCATTCCAGGAGCATATTGCAGCCACCCAATGTCATCAGAAGAACCTCGCAGGGTTTTCTGCAATCGAGACGCAATGCTGGGGACACATGATAATCACTTATGAGAAACTAGTGAATAACATTGGCGAGAATTTGGGAACATGAACAATTTTAGCATGGCATGTGAATTTCCATCCAATAAACACTAAAAGCAAAATAAAATACATGAAGGAAGCTCATCTTACGTTACATCATCAACATCCCACTGTGACAACAAAATCAAGAACTCTCGTGGCTTTTGGAAAATATTACCCATTCTTTCTTGGTGTATTTTCTCTTCAATAGTTAAATGAGAAAAAGGCAAAACCACTGATGAAGTATGAAACCAACTTGCATTACCTGCAGACTTCAAAATAAGTACAGTTGATTACAGACAAAGTGCATCTCCAACAAGCCATAGTCAACCTCCAGGCAAATTGTAAAGCAAACAATGGAAGCACCAATCTACAGGCACAGGAAAAGATGAATCAATAAAGAAGAGTTTTTCAGTGCTGGCACCAGAGCCTATAACAGTCATGCAAGTTGAAATAATGAGTCCTGCCATACTCAAGTAGGAAAGGAAAGAGCTTAGAAAAAGCTAATAATCTAATTTATCTGTGTACCAAGATTGCTGTTCACCAATTTTTTGCTCATGTAATCATTCTAGAATAACAACTCAATAAAGGAAAGAAGACAATGAGGAACAACAAAAGAAATTTTATTTATTTTATCTACTTCCAAGTTTTACAGTCAGTGGTGTTTATGAGTGAGTGTATGTGCATGTGCCTTTGAGGGGGTTGTATATTTAAGAATATACACATGGTGAAAGGATTAAAATTATACCCTTTAAAAATGAGTGATGCTCCAACCTTACTGCAATTTGATTCTATAACTCCAGACTTTGTATTCACAGGAAATTCTTCATTAAGGTCTAAAGATCTTCTTAGAGAGGTCCCAGAGCTTGTATTTGCAATATAAGAATTCACAAACGCTGAACATTCCTCTACAACAGATCTTAAAATGCTTTGGCTCAAGATTCCCGGTTGTTTGACAAAAGTTTCAGTGAATGAATCTCCGAAGCCTCTATAAACATCCTGCAGAAAAATATCTTCTGCTGACAGAAGATGTTTTTGGGAAAAGACAACCATCATCATACATCAACTTTGAAGTAAGTGTAAATGGTACAAAGAAGCTGGCTATGTATCTTACATTCAGAAAGAGACTAATGACAACTTGCAAAGTGGAATCCTAAAAAGAACTCACCTATGAACTGTGTAACTCGCTGATTTATATAAGTAGTCAATGTGAAGAGATGAAAAAAAATGTCTTCCACCAACGAGGGAAATCCAAGAAAATGAAGAGGATCCTACAAACAGAACTATATAAGAAAAAGAAAGTAGAAGGAAAACCAGGATTTAGGACTAAACCAAAATGGAATCTAGTATAATTATTTAAGAATTGAGCGAATGCTCGCATTCATTAAAGTGTTCAACCAGTGTTCACATGAGTTGAGGAAAGGATCAAATGCCCTATCCCTGCCATGCCAACTTTCTCACACTATAAAAACCTAAGCCTTTGGTACCCCCTCCACTCATGAAGAGGCAGTCCCACAGGAATGCTTGCGCACAGGCAATGTTTTTAAAAATAAAAAAAAAATAGTCATGATTTACTTCCTGATGCACTTTCCAGCGGAAATATAACAAGATCACAAGAAGACAAGCTCAAACATTTGGGGCTGGCGTAAAGCACATGTGAATTTTACTGAAGAAGTCAACGCTTACAGGTAAAGAAATCTCGAAACTCCCTCCACTCGATGGTAATTCGGCCATTTACGTTTCCACTCTTGAGATAACAATGAAGCCTCTATTAATCAGTTCATAGGATAAAGATATATATATGCAACTTACTTTTCAAATGCAATCGAAATCTGAAGAAACACCAAGTGAACGAAAACCATCCAAAATTAGATACTCCACTATACTAAGAATGAAAGAACAAAGGAACTCAGTGCAGATCAAAAAATAGAAGAAAGCAGCAAATACCCAGATGAAAACTTGCACAAACTAAGACCAATCAAATCAGTTAAAACACTCATATCATGGTAATAGCCATAACAGGCATCAAAGAGGACTTACAAAAGAAACAACAACGGGCCAGACACCAAAGTGGGTTGCTGAACAAAGACAAGATGAAGTGATACTGATGAGACAAATCTGCAAAAGGAACAAAACCCAGAAACTAAGGAATGAAAGAAGTGGGCTTTACCAGCGGGAATTTATAGGTGGCCCAAGGAAGGGTAGTGCACATACCGCCATTCCCCAGAAAAAAGCAAGGGATACATTTGAAGCAAAGAAATACTCCTAGTAATGAGAGTGAGGAAAAAGAGAAAGCTTGGAGAATTCAAAAAAGAAAAGAAAAGATTTTTTAAAGTAATTTGCAGGGGTATGGGGAAGAGGCGCTACCGATGGGAATTGAAGAATTCAAAGACAAGGAAGAGGGGAAGTGGAAGTGGGAAATAATGATAATTATCGTTATCCAGAAACATTTGCAGAACTATTCTATTCTATTTATATTTATATTCAGCTAGGGTCCCACCTTCGATCGCTTTGACTACAAGTTTCCTTTCCATGATTCCATCCTTCCCACCCAATCCATTTATATTTGATGTTTTCTCTCTGCTTTTTGCAGGAGATAAAGAGCAGCAAAATAGATGGAGGACGATAACGTTATTAAAATTTCTGTTCTTTTCACACAGTGTAAACAAACTCTCGATCTGTTTATGGTTGCTACAAAGATGTACGGTTATTGGTGATGCTCATGATTCTCCCTCAACCAATACTGCCAAACGTGTTGACCTTTTTCATTACAAAATTAACATCAAAGAACTATCTTCTGTAGAAATATCAAGTTGAGTTATTAGCCGAAGGCTTGAGTCTGTAAAGTCATTTAAATTATACACCACCAGTTTAGGCAAATAATAATAGCAAATGGACAACAGACAACTAATCAACGATATTGGAAGGTTGACGACCCAATGCTAAAGAATTTCTTGATCCGAAGGGGTTTACTCTCTTTATAATTGGACTTTCGATGTTCAAAGAAGTCTGGGATTGCTTCTTTCAAATAACATGAAGCTGATGATGTGATCCCAATGAGCACTATCATGGACACTAAGTACGAAGATTACAAAGGAATTCAATGCAAAGAGGCTTAAATGTCATAAATCCAGTTTTGTGGAGAACATTTGGAGCTTAGGAACGCATCCACCCCGAGGAGACCTAATAGTTGGAGCCGAGGGGTTCTACCTTAGAAGAAAGGCTCCTACTCAAGCCACCCTGGAAGCTTGTCCGTGCTAGGGTTCTAGCATGTTCAGCCCTTCCCGTCCTAAACACACATGGACCAAGCATCCCTCCAAAAGGACTATATGGCAAATTCCATGGCCAGATTGTATCCCCCCAGTACTTTACTCCACACAACAGTGTGTGTAGAATCACAACATAGTGATTGGGCTGTCTTAATTTTAGGATGGTGTAACTGAAGTCACTACATCGGTGTAATACGAAACATTTAAAAAAGAGTGGATAAACCCACAATTCAACCAAACTTATTATTGATATATATATATATATATATATATATATATATGATATTTTTCTTATTTTTGACATATTTTATGTACATATTTACTAATTTTAAATTGTAAAATCATCAATTTTTGTGTCACTAGTGAAATCTAATTTTAATCTGAATTTTATATTTTAATATTTTTGAATTTTCAAATATTTTAGCGGTGGAGAAAGAAATAAATATATAGTATATATTAGTCCATATTTTATTTTATAAAAATGCTGGGTCCGCATGTCCTCTTCATGGCAGAATCAAAAGATTGCTCCTGGAAGAAGTAACAATGATAGTCTTCTGGATGTAACACCTAAAATTTTTGTGAGTCAGTGTAACCCATCACCCGACTCCTCTCTACCCATATCTGTCCATGGACCAATTACCTTTGTATCCACAATGAGAAATAGTGATTTCTTATTTTCTCAACCCTCCACAATTCAAGTTCAATATTCAACAAAACAACATTTTAAAATTAACTTTCCTTTTTTCTATAAACAAGAGGTTTAGGCTCAGTGGTGGAACTAAAAGACGACTAGTAAAGGTCCAGACTCTCCCTAAAATTGTAAAATATTTATAATTTTCTTAAGAATTTAAAGGTAAGTACATTCTGATTCATTCTTTAAATTAGTTAAATTCTTTTATAATGATTATAATTTAGGAAAATATTTATTTTGAACCATTTTTTATGAAAAAAAACATGGGTCTGCCGACTCTGCCCTGTTTAGGCTAAAGGGCAAACCTCTAAATTTATGCAACTTCAGGAAGCCTAAGGACAAATATTGGAATGCTGTTGGAGAGGCTTTCACACATCTCCCCTCGTGCAGTGTATTTTTCTCCGTTAATCTTTGATAACTTGTAATATGAAAACATTTCATTTTCATAGTTTTCTGCACATAATTTTTAGTTTGTGTGTGGAAAATACATGTTTTTTTATTATGAAATATTCAGCTTGCTTAAAACAAATGTCCAACTCAAACGATTAAATTGTTCGACTCGGATAATCGAAATGTTCTGCTCAAAGGAAAACATTTAGAAAAGGTTTAAAAAAAAGAAACAAACAAACAAACTTGGCACGAAATTGTTATCGAAATGCAGAGTCAATGTGAAAGCGCTGTTAATGAATTAAAAGAAGTCAAGAGTCTGTCCGTCACTACTCACTCGCCACCGAACTACTACCATCCTAGGCTAGAATTGTCAAAGGGTTGGGGCCTCAATCAGCACCACAAAACCTTGAAAAATATTTGTCGTTAACACACAACTTCCAAATTGCTGTGCTGAGACTTTTGGGGTAACATGGAGAAGGAAACTGGGTTTATTTGAAAATGATTTTGATACAAGTTTGATTGGTTCATATGGAGGACCAACACTAATTCACACCAACGTCACTTTGGAGATGCATTTGAATTGAAGTGGCAGCTTTTATGTATGATTTCTAAATATCTTAACATGAACAGTTCACATAGTTACTTGCTTATCAAGAAAAGAAAACTAGAAAAAAAAAAAAATCTTCCCTGAATGGTCATAGGAAAGAAACAATCTACCAGTCTTTCCAATATGTTCTACACTTGTGGCTTCTCAGCCACTTGGACATCATCAGCATCTGCAACAATCCTTTTCCAGAACCAATGGTTTTGCCAAAGGAGATAGATTTCCTCTATAGGAATTTGCTTGGTTTCGGGCAAGAGGAAGAAAATGAAGCTGCTCATGATGAAAATTAAGCCGGCGAAGACCAGGAAGATTCCATATTTGAGATGACAGAGTGATACAAGGAAACACTGCGCTATCAAAGCTGTGAAGAGAAGGTTCACACACACTACCATGCTCTGCCCAGCGGACCGTGTCTCCAATGGGAAGAGCTCACTTGGAACTAGCCACCCTAGAGGCCCCCATGACCTTCCATAAGCCAGCACAAATAAGCAGATGATGATCACAAGGAATGCGCCAATTCCTTTCGGAAGGGTGTGTCCTTCTCCAAACTTAAGGGCCAAGGTTATGGCCAAAGCAATCTGATTTAGGAGGGAAAGTAATTTAAGTTCAAGATATAAACTCAAGTTGGAAACATATAGTTCGAGAGGAGGTTTCTGACAAGTTTGTTTTCAACTTACCATGTAGCAGAACATTTCAGTTCCAGCTTCCAAGAAGAAAGCTCTCCTACCGAACTTGTCCACAAAAGCCATGGAGATAAGTGCAGCAAGAACTAGAGCTCCGCCGGTTATGACAGATGAGTAGAGAGATGCCCCTGAGCCGAAACCCAAGGTTTGGAACATGACAGGAGCATAAAACAAGATGGAGTTCATGCCAGTGAGTTGCTGGAAAGCAGGGATTCCAAGAGCCCCAATTACCAACTGGGGTCGATTCTTGCGTTTGAGAAGATTCCTAAATGGGTGCTTTATGGCTTGTGCTGCGGTGCTGGCATCAATGAGATCAGCAAACTCAGCATCAACATTTGTGGTGCCCCTAACTTTCTCCAGCACCTTTCTTCCCTCTTCCAGTCTGCCTTGCTCCACAAGACTGTTCGGGGTCTCAGGAAGAAAAACACCCCCAATAAACATTAGAGTTGCAGGAACTGTGGCTAACCCGAGAGATAATCTCCAACCCCATGGATGGATATTATTAGTCCCATAGTTGATCAAGTTTGCCACCAGTATCCCCAAGCAAGTTGTCAACTGGAACAGCTGGTTTACTGCTCCTCGAATCTTAGCAGGAGCCATTTCTGATAGATACAAAGGAACTGCCTGCAAAAAGATTAAAACAAACTTATGCATTGAGAGGCAGCATAGTAGAGATTTAGAGAAAGACTAATGAAGGGTCTTTTAGAGCTTCCGACTTGATTGCCAAAGCCGATTCCAATTCCAAGTAAGATTCGTCCGATGATCAGCATGGCTATATTCACTGCAGCTGCATTAAGGATTGCCCCAAGAAAGAAGCTAATTGATCCCACAATGATACTTGCTCTGCGCCCTCTTTCTCTTGTTACATGGGAGGCCCCAAACGTGGACACTAGCCCGGCAAAGTACAGTGAAGATGTGAAGAGGGTTAGAATCTGGCTGTCATATTTACAGTAATCAGTTTCGTGGAGATGTGCTTGCTTCCTTCTGTAAATATGTGGGAAAAAATCTATCAAGAAATCATCCATGGAAGTCACTCCACCTGCAAATGGCACCAATATAAGGCTAAGTAAATATGCTCAGCATTCAATTCACAGTATTGGAATCAGAAGTAGAACATGAAACATGGAAAGCAAATTATGATCTATAATTTCTATCTACCAGAAACTTAATACCATCCATTAAGCATTTGGCAGACTAACCGCAGGAGAAGCTGCATAATCTGTTCTAGCTCTGGAGAAGAAAGCACATTAATGACTAGCAAATTAACCTAATCCAGAAAACAGTCATCATAATCGGTTACTCCCAGAAAAATTTTACTGTTCTGCCGAGGAATTATGCAACTTTCTCCCACCATATTTCCTCGTTATGTATGAAATTTCATTGCCTGGAAGATAATCTTGCTGCATATAATTTAGCAATTTAGAAGCAAGCAACTTTTTTAATTCCGTTGTGTTTCTTTCCTCCGTCCGAGCCCCTTCTTCTCCAAAAGTAAGAAAGGTTCCAGATCCATGTAGATGCAGTAGACACCAACTATTCGGGAATCAATTATTTCCCAGAAAACAGCTTTATGGGAAAGCTTTTCTCTGACATTTGCATGTACAAGGAAACAATTCTGGACTATTGTCTTTTAGTACTGGTCTTACAGAAAAGTTACTGCCTTTGTCCACCTATACGCGTTGTCAGGTAAGCAAAGATAAAAATGCGGAAAATTATTTGTAACAGCTCTACTAATTTACTAATTCTATTAATCCTTATCTTTCCTACCAACCAATAACACTCCAAGATTTGCAGACTTTTTCACAAATCAAAAGAACCCAGATCGCCGAAAACCAAGAGGAAGCCTGGCCACAAAGAGTTGTATGGACCACAAAAAAAAAACAAGAGGAAAAAGAGCTGACCAGAAACACCAAGATCATATCCAAAGAGAGAGCCACCAAGAGCAGCAACAATGCAAGCAAAGATGAAATAACCAGTGATCTTGTACTCATAAAGATGAGCCCTCTTCAGATTCCCCCCATCAGAGAAGCCTCCTCCAGCCATGGTTCTCCTTTTTCTCGCTTCCCAGCAAACTCTCTGAAACTGAAACTAGCAGACAGTTACTTATTTGAGTAGTTCTGTCTTCTAACCTTGTCCTGGAAAGAATAAAGATTAGTACTATCTGCCATATTGCCAGAAAAGTCGTCGTTGAGGCAACATTCATATATAGATCGAAGCCAGGCCAGCCAGCCAGCCTGGAGTCAAAACAGACTGAGGTAGACGGTCTAATGCCTATTTGTTTACTGTGCTAGTAACTGTCTTTTGTTTTTTTTTCCAAGTAGCTCGATTGCTACGTATTTGAGTATTAAAATGGTATTACAAAAACATCCCAAGATTTAGGTTAAATTATATTTTTTTACTTTTATTTTAGAACCTTACACTTTACTCCCTTTAAAATACGGGGAAAGAAAGATAGTTTTACATGTAGATAAAACAAAATTGATAATTTAAAATGTTAACTAATTTTATTTCATTCATCTCTTATATTGCATTTTGGTTGCTCGTTAGGGATGTGTACTTGCGACGAACAACTTGGGAGTTGGGAGTATATAGTAGAATTATCCTAAATGTAACAAAATTACGTACAAAAATTTGTAAAAAAAAAAAATATACGTGATAAGAATTTATTTAAATATAAAAAATTAACATATCTCACTTATTTTTTGATTGATTAAAAAATTATGTCATGTAGAATTTTGTATGATTTTAATTTTTTATCGTTTAACAATGATTAGACCAAACCACTAGCTTTTTATTTAACTAGGAGTAAACATTTTTTGTGAATAAAAGTTTTAATCATTGAATCCAAAACGGCTACCTAGGAGTAATTACAGAAATATTTTTTTTTCAAAATTATTTTTATTGAAATAATATCTAACATATTTGATGCAAAATAATATTTTCCCATACCATTGTTGTGAGTACATAATTAGGATTTAGGATACAATGAAGTGTAATATGTCTCCGAAACAGTGGCGTGAGGTTTTTTTTTTCTCTTTGTTTTTTTTTATAAATAAATTGACCTATTATTTTCCACTTTTGTACCAAATGACGTAAGCTGCAATACATCAAAGGAAAATCGAAAGGTACACTGCACGAGTGCTGTGTGAAAAGTGGTAAGTATTAATGAGTCTTGACGTGGAGCAATCGTTGAGCCTAATAGTTATCTTTTCATAGGTTAAATTGCACGATCTACCATTAAAATATACCTTATTTTATAAATTTACCCTCAAATTATCGAATATTGTAAAAGTAGGACTAAAATAACGTTGTTAGCAAAACTGCCCCACCTTGCGTTATCTCTGTCAGTGTTAACGGAAATTTGAGGAAAAATTACAAAATCAGCAACTGAACGTGAGAAAAACAGACACAAGACCCCCTGAACATAAATTTGGAATACACAGCTCTTTAAATAGCCCAAAAACATTAAAATACAATTAAAAAATTGAAAAAACACTAGAAATTTAACATGTCCATTGAAAATTAAAGTATTCAATCCCTTCAAATAATTATAAATTATATTTTAGATGCCAAAGAAATATAATTTAATATACTCACCTATTTTTTTTCAACTTAAACTATAAAAAACAAAAAGAAACCGAAAAATAGAATGAAAAATAAAAAAAATCACCAATTCAACAAGTCCATCCCAAATTAAAGTATACAATCCCTTGAAACAATTATGAAGACTATCCTAGATGAAAAATAAATAGAATTTGACATAGTTATCTATTTTTCAACTTAAAACATAAAATAGTAAAAACATCACAAAATTATAATGAAAAAAAAAATTAGAAAATTACCAATTCAACATGCTCATCCCAAATTAAAGAAAAAAATCCCTTGAAATAATTATGGATACTATTACAGATTGCAAATAAATAAAATTTGATGCACTTATCTATTTTTTTCAACTTAAGCCATAAAATAGCAAACAAATCAAAAAATAGAATGAAAAATAAAAAAATTACCAATTCAACATGACCATCCCAAATTAAAGCATACAATCCATTGAAATAATTATGGATACTATTATAGATGACAAAATAAAGAATTTGACACACTTATCTATTTTTTTAACTTAAACCATAAAATGGCAAAAAAATGAAAAATAAAAACATTATCAATACAACATGCCCATCCAAACTTAATGCATAAAAT
Source organism: Aquilaria agallochum (assembly GCA_000696445.1). Taxonomy (NCBI): domain Eukaryota; kingdom Viridiplantae; phylum Streptophyta; class Magnoliopsida; order Malvales; family Thymelaeaceae; genus Aquilaria; species Aquilaria agallochum. The sequence continues at coordinate 43,820 of KK902562.1, forward strand.
CCATTTATATAATTATTCAAAATATTCTAGATTCCAAAAAAAAAATGGAATTTGACACACTTATCTATTTTTTTCAACTTAAACAATAAAATAGCAGTAAAATAAAAAAATAGAATGAGAAAAAAATACAAATTCGAAATGCCCATAAAAAAGTAAAGTATAAAATCCATTGAAATAATTATGAATACTATTATATATTTAAAATAAATATAATTTGACACATTTATCTATTTTTTCAACTTAAATCATAAAATAAAAGAAAAACCAAAAAATAGAATGAAAAACAAAAAAATTCAAAATTCAAAATTTTCATCCAAGATTAAAGTATAACATATTTTGAAATAATTATGGAGACCATTCTAGATGTTAAATAAATAGAATTTGACACACTTATATATTTTTTTCAATTTAAATGATAAAATAGCACACAAAAAAAGAATGAAAAAAATAAAAAAATTAAATCATATATAATTATTTTAAGGAATTGGATGCTTTAATTTTGGATGGGAATGTTGAATTACTAATTTTATTATTTTTCATTCTATTTTTTGTTTTTTTGTTTTTTGCTATTTGTGATTTAAGTTCAAAAAAATATATAAGTGTGTAAATTTTATTTATTTGTAATCTATAATAGTATCCATAATTATTTTAATGGATTTTATAATTTAATATGGGTTATTCATGCTCAATTGGTAATTTTTTTATTTTTCATGAAAATTTTGGGTTTTTTTGTTATTTTATGATTTAAGTTGAAAAATAGATAAATGTGTCCAATTTTATTTATTTTGAATCTATTATAGTATCCATAATTATTTCAAGGCATTTTATGCTTTAATTTTGTATGGACATGTTGAATTGGTAATTTTCTTATTTTTCATTGTAAATTTGTTATTTGTTTTGCTATTTTATGTTTTAAGTTGAAAAAAAAAAACAGATAACTGTGTCAAATTCTATTTATTTGACATGTAGAAAATTTTACATAATTATTTCAATGAATTTTATGCTTTAATTTGGGATGGGCTTGTTGAATTGGTTTTTTTTTTCATTCTATTTTTTAGTTTCTTTGTTATTTTATGGTTTAAGTTGAAACAAATAGGTGAGTGTATCAAGTTATCTTTCTTTGGCATGTGGAAGAGTCTCCAAAGTTATTTTAAGGGATTGGATGCTTTAATTT
>KK902562.1:47190-86395 GCA_000696445.1 Aquilaria agallochum
GGACTAAAATAACGTTGTTAGCAAAACTGCCCCACCTTGCGTTATCTCTGTCAGTGTTAACGGAAATTTGAGGAAAAATTACAAAATCAGCAACTGAACGTGAGAAAAACAGACACAAGACCCCCTGAACATAAATTTGGAATACACAGCTCTTTAAATAGCCCAAAAACATTAAAATACAATTAAAAAATTGAAAAAACACTAGAAATTTAACATGTCCATTGAAAATTAAAGTATTCAATCCCTTCAAATAATTATAAATTATATTTTAGATTCTAAAAAAATATAAGTTGACACACTTATTTATTTTGGTTTCAACCTAAACATTAAAACCATAAAACTCAAAAAGTTGAATGAAAAACTACCAACACAGCATGCTATCTTAAATTAAAGCATCCAATTTCTTGAAATAAATTTGGAGACTATTCTAGATGCCAAATAAATATAATTTAATATACTCACCTATTTTTTTTCAACTTAAACTATAAAATACGAAAAGAAACCGAAAAATAGAATGAAAAATAAAAAAAAATCACCAATTCAACAAGTCCACCCCAAATTAAAGTATACAATCCCTTGAAACAATTATGAAGACTATTCTAGATGAAAAATAAATAGAATTTGACATAGTTATCTATTTTTCAACTTAAAACATAAAATAGTAAAAACATCACAAAATTATAATGAAAAAAAATTAGAAAATTACCAATTCAACATGCTCATCCCAAATTAAAGAACAAAATCCCTTGAAATAATTATGGATACTATTACAGATTGCAAATAAATAAAATTTGATGCACTTATCTATTTTTTTCNTTTTTTTCAACTTAAGCCATAAAATAGCAAACAAATCAAAAAATAGAATGAAAAATAAAAAAATTACCAATTCAACATGACCATCCCAAATTAAAGAATAAAATCCATTGAAATAATTATGGATACTATTATAGATGACAAAATAAAGAATTTGACACACTTATCTATTTTTTTTAACTTAAACCATAAAATGGCAAAAAAATGAAAATAAAAACATTATCAATACAACATGCCCATCCAAACTTAATGCATAAAATCCATTTATATAATTATTCAAAATATTCTAGATTCCAAAAAAAAAATGAAATTTGACACACTTATCTATTTTTTTCAACTTAAACAATAAAATAGCAGTAAAATAAAAAAATAGAATGAGAAAAAAATACAAATTCGAAATNATAAAGAATTTGACACACTTATCTATTTTTTTAACTTAAACCATAAAATGGCAAAAAAATGAAAAATAAAAACATTATCAATACAACATGCCCATCCAAACTTAATGCATAAAATCCATTTATATAATTATTCAAAATATTCTAGATTCCAAAAAAAAAAATGGAATTTGACACACTTATCTATTTTTTTCAACTTAAACAATAAAATAGCAGTAAAATAAAAAAATAGAATGAGAAAAAAATACAAATTCGAAATACCCATAAAAAATTAAAGTATAAAATCCATTGAAATAATTATGAATACTATTATATATTTAAAATAAATATAATTTGACACATTTATCTATTTGTTTCAACTTAAATCATAAAATAGAAGAAAAACCAAAAAATAGAATGAAAAACAAAAAAATTCAAAATTCAAAATTTTCATCCAAGATTAAAGTATAAAATATTTTGAAATAATTATGGAGACCATTCTAGATGTTAAATAAATAGAATTTGACACACTTATATATTTTTTCAATTTAAATGATAAAATAGCACCAAAAAAAGAATGAAAAAAATAAAAAATTAAATCATATATAATTATTTTAAGGAATTGGATGCTTTAATTTTGGATGGGAATTTTGAATTACTAATTTTATTATTTTTCATTCTATTTTTTGTTTTTTTGTTTTTTGCTATTTGTGATTTAAGTTCAAAAATATATATAAGTGTGTAAAATTTATTTATTTGTAATCTATAATAGTATCCATAATTATTTTAATGTATTTTATAATTTAATATGGGTTAGTCATGCTCAATTGGTAATTTTTTTATTTTTCATGAAAATTTTGGGTTTTTTTGTTATTTTATGATTTAAGTTGAAAAATAGATAAATGTGTCAAATTTTATTTATTTTGAATCTATTATAGTATCCATAATTGTTTCAAGGTATTTTATGCTTTAATTTTGTATGGACATGTTGAATTGGTAATTTTCTTATTTTTCATTGTAATTTTGTTATTTGTTTTGCTATTTTATGTTTTAAGTTGAAAAAAAAAAACATATAACTGTGTCAAATTCTATTTATTTGACATGTAGAAAATTTTACATAATTATTTCAATGGATTTTATGCTTTAATTTGGGATGGGCCTGTTGAATTGGTATTTTTTTTTCATTCTATTTTTTAGTTTCTTTGTTATTTTATGGTTTAAGTTGAAACAAATAGGTGAGTGTATCAAGTTATCTTTCTTTGGCATGTGGAAGAGTCTCCAAAGTTATTTTAAGGGATTGGATGCTTTAATTTAAGACGACATGCTATCTTGATAGTTTTTCATTCAACTTTTTTAATTTTATGGTTTTAATGTTTAAGTTGAAAAATAATAAGTGTGTCAAATTATATATATTTTTTTAAATCTAAAATATTCTCTATAGTTACTTGAATGGATCAGAAACTTTAATTTTTAATGGGCATGTTAAATTTATAATATTTTTATTTTTTTATTATGTTTTAAGATTTGTGGGCTATTTAAGAAGTTATGTGTTCTAAATTTATGTTCAGAGGATCTTGTGTCCATTTTTCTCACATTCATGGGCTAATTTAATATTTTTCCATCAAATTTCTGTTAACACTGATGGAGATAACGAAAGGAGGGACATTTTTACTACAAAATATTATTTTAATTTTATTTTTGCAACATTCAACAATTCTAAGATAAATTCATGAAATGAGGTATATTGAAGGGTAGATCGTATGATTTAGCCCTTTTGATATTGCCCCGTCCGAAAAAATTTATGATTTTTTAACTTTTTTTATACAACTTTCACAACTGCAACAATGATTAGCATTATTGTTTTAAAAAAAATTATTTAAGGATATTTTTAATTTTTAATTTTAGCAATTTTATCTCTACTATTAATAAATTATTATAATTTAAAATACTAATTACTGAAGTTGTTCCCAAACACGGCTTTAATTTACTTGACTTTAGCTTTTTCAAAACGGAGTTTGATGATGTATATTATTTTTAAATGAAATACAATTGTATAAATTTAGATGCAAATTGTAGATAAAATGTTGTTGGCTTTAAATTATTGTATTTTTTTCAAAATTCTTAATAACAATTAATCAAAAAATGGGTTAAACTCAATTGCAAAATTCCAAAAAATAACAAAAATTATGAAAGAAGGCATTATGAAAATCATGTTAATGTACTAGTTAGAGTAAATTAATTAGGATAATTTGGATATCAAAGGATAGCCACAATTATAGTGTTTGGTAGACTCACCATGATTTTTTTTTTTCAAAAATGGACCATGATTTATCCGTTAATCCCACTTATAGCAATTTACGGCCAATATTATAGACTTTATCCCCTACTAACACCTACTTCTGTACCAGATTAAAGAGTCAAGCAACACAAAAACGTAACTGCAAAATGCTCCCGCTTGGACCTAACTAGCTAGCTAGCTGTATCATTTTCAGGGACCCGGTTCACTTGGAAGGGAAAATAAATGTGACATGTCCATGACCATAATAGACGGTCAGACTAATAAAATTAACTTAAAAGAAATGTAACTTATGTATTTGTGATAATCGGAAGTCGTAATTCTGAAAATCTTAATATATTTGCTTTAACCATTTGAGTTAATCTAGGGTGCAAACTACTTCATTGATAGTCTTTTTTCTTTTTCTTTTTTGTTGGATAAATGGTACTTTATTTCAATTACCAGTTAATCAAATAATATTTTACAAACCAACATTAATAATGTGTTTATGTGATTTTAAATTACATAATATGTGGAACAAATAATATTATTCCCAATAAATTAGTCTTCAAATAAAGCTGATGGCTAATTTAAAATCTCAAACCTTACTGTTATCTTAATCTTTATTCATATAAAAAGATTTATAAGAGAAAAATAGATTAATCGCGAATTAATCGCAAATCACGCATCCTGAATGTCAGCTAAAGCCTAAAACTAAAAGAGGTTAAGTCGCCTCTCATCTGGCATTAAGAATGTGTGTTTTGTCATTTGTCGGCTTATTTGTCGGCTTAAATCCTCGATCAACCATCAACCTTTTTCGTTTTGACAAATTAGTTCATTGGACGCTAGGGGTGCTCGTGATGCAGTTTTATATGGTTTTTACCCAAACAGCAACCGTACCATATAGTAAATGGTTTCACAGTTTGAAAATTATAATCGCATTATTTTGTATACAAATATGAAAAAAATCACATTTCATAAATTTATTTTGGTAACGGTTTTTCACGTTATAAATTCATTATACTAAATTCAAATAAACTAATACAAGTGCGTAACATAAACCTAATTGCAACAATAAAAATTAAAATATAATATAATCCATGAAACAACACATATAAGAAATTGAGAAATAGAGGAATACCCAATAAAGTTAATATTGTAAAGAAAGACACACATGGAGAAAAGAATCATAGAGCAACATCCCAAATATCGTGGAGAAGAATCGCACTAGTACAAAGTCAACTGTTTGAGTCTGAATTTGTTTCTCTCTCTTACTCTCATATCTCTGTCTCGCCTTACCCTTAGGTTTGCTTTAGGTAATTAGGAATTAGCATTATGAAATTAGGAATCGACTTTAGCAAAGCATCTAAGATAATAAGTACAAAAGAGAGAGAATTATATTGGATTGGGTTAGGCCAGATGGGTTAGGATTATTATGTGGGTTAGACTTGTAGGTTTAAAGAGGTATTTGGTTTAAGGTTTAAAATATATTTGGTTTTAGACAAGCCCGTTTGATTTTTACCGACTATAATCTTTAAAAACCTCAATCGCACCATATAATATTCAATTTTAATATTTCTAAACCTCAGCCTTAACTAGAACCACATAAAACCTCATACTATTTGGTTTTATACAGATCATTTTATTCAGTTTTGCAGGTTAATCAGGTTCAATGAATGCACCTATTGAACGCTTTCCAATATATACTAGCTATTGAATCTTTTTAAAACTGATACAGGAAATGAATATTAAAAGATACAACTTTAATGGATTTTTTTGCTAGGTTAGACTTCCACTTCTTGCTTGTGCTAAAGATTTTTTTTTTTAAGAAATAATATTGATGGCATATATGAAGTGAGATAGTAGGGATGATAATAGGGCAGATCGAGCGTGAATACCCCTATTCGTCATCTATGCCTACAGTTTTTTTGTACATGAGACTTTGTAGATATCCACAATAGGTGAAAAATCACATTCGTGTCCATGACCTACCAGTAATCAGTATCTGTGGTTTAAAATGTGTATGAAACATAAATACAAAGTCATTGTCCACGTGTAATACAACAAAATCATAACATACATACAAGAAAATATTCGATAAGAATTAGTATAAAATATTAGTTAAATGTAGGTATTGCATTTCATTATAATTAATAAACATGGAATTCATACTGACGGGTTTCAAGAGTTGACGAGATTGATTTACTCTTGATAAATACCCCCAAGCTGCCAGCCACCTGTATCTGTCAGACAGATATGATTTGTTATCCATATTCACCCAAAATTAGGTATTTTTACTAGTCCATCATGGGCGGATATCCACGGGTCCAAAATTTCGCCCACCCGACTGTCATCCCTGATAGGACTGAAGTACAGTAGCTAACCAATGTAAAGGATCAGAATAAATAACTTGTCTTGCAAGGAAATAAGCAGCACGAGCAAGAGGAAGAGTTACCATATTACACTTTTTGTTCCTGTGATAAAAAACAACTGAAGTAAACTCTGAAGCTAAACATAAAATATTCTCTAAAATAACACCGAATGTGAAACTAAACTTCTTATGACCAAAAAATAGAGCGAAAATTAAAGCTTGAGAATTTCACTCAATAAGAACATATTTCTATCCTCAACTCTGCTCCTCAAAAAGAGTTAAAAAAAATCGTAAGAGCCTTTACTTGAAGGACATTCTCATAAAAATGTAATTCCTGTAATATGAGTAGTAGGGTATTATCGTCATGATCACGAGCTACAATATCGATCCCAATGAAGGCATATGAACGAACGACAGTTGCATCCACATTCAGTTTGACAGAACCTGCACATCTGGTGCTTCCCATCTCAATTGAACATCAATATTCGCCCTCCGGGGCTGTGAAACTGAAGTCGAACCTATGAAATCCCCAAAACCCCTCACCTGTACTGCTAAAGGCACTGACCTGTGCTAGAGATTTTTTGTATTTGTAGCTAAATGTTAGGATAGACTTTAAAGATGCTAATAAGAAGTGGTAAATGCGCTTTAGATAGTTCAATTGACATTGGCAGGCCCAAACCCATCCCAAATACAGAAACAAGCAAATAAAGCAGAGAAATAACAAGAAAAAAATATTTTACAAAATGTAGTAACAATTTTGCTAAAACTTATACAGAATCTTATGTGACAGAAATTAATTTAATATTGAAAAGTTAACAGACCAACTTATTTTTTCAACTTCCGTCAAATTATGTGTTTTGTTAGTGTTTTTATTAAGTTTTAGTATAAAATTTTCAGTTATGCAATCAGTATTTGAATAAAAAAGTGAGTGTGGGCAGATAAATAGGGTAAAGCGCACAGGGTATATACTCCATGCAAATGTGAAAAGTCGGCCAAAAACAAATTGGTTTCTGTTAATTCAAAAAGTGAAAAAGAGCTCAAGGGCCATACCATGCTCATGCTGAGCATTAATCGGTATTTAAAAAATTACTGATGGCTTAACGGATCATCAACTGGGGTGGGGACTGACTCTCTGATACGACATTTGAAAAGATTTAGGACTAAAAGAGAACAGATAATAGGCTTAGGACAAAACGGAAACATAAATTAACGGTTAGGGACCTTTCACGATATTTTCCCCTCCATGGGCATGGGTAAAAACGAAAATGGGCGTCACCTTCACAGCATTTCCTCCAAATATCCCTGCCGTGATGTTAAGCGAAGGTTTTCTTCCCAGGCCCTCACCCAATGGATAGGTATCTGTTCTTTCTACTCTACACACTGTTGCTTCGCGCTTCTTGCAGTTTTGCTAATCAATTTGCTGTTCTGGTTGATATGTGTTGATGATAGCATCTGGGTTCTATTCAGTTGGTTGTTGCTAGTATTGATTCGCTCTTGCTGGGTTTGGTTTTATGTTCCTTCTCTTTCTGGGATGGATGAATCTTCAATCTGATTGATTCTTGTTTTGTTTCATGCTGAGAGATTGGCATGAATGAATGATGACTGATAGGTTTGGGATCTGTATCTGGTCGACTGAAATCGAAGCAAATTGGTAAGACCGGTGTTCTTGGGTTTTGCAGTGATGGATATCAACATAATACCAATCATTTGGAACATCTCATGCTCTTTTCTGATAAACTAATTGAATTGGTGGCATTTGTCTGACACAAATTAGCACCTTTTTACAACAATCTTTAAAGTAGTAAATTGTTCATTGTTCTTTCAAAGTCGAAGGTCACCAATTTATAACGGAAAGCAGTTATTATCATTTCAGGGCTTCGTTTTCCCCTGCATCTCCATTGCTTGTCAGAGTTTTCTTGTGTTAATTATCTGGAATTGGCTTCTCAGATAATCTATCAACTTTTTGTTTGCTCTGAATCTCCTTATAGGCTATTGAGCGGATTTATTACTGCTTTTTTTTTTTTATGTTCTTGATATGTATAATAATTTTCCTAGGAGTAATTATATGAGTGACATTGGTGCAGGCATTTGCATTTATGTAATCTTGTTGAGGAAAGGTTAATCATTGGGATAGATACTTTATAGGGGGGGATTTGTGAAGCCTATGCTCATAGTAGTCATAAGACCATTTTCAAGAAGATGGATGATGACAAGGGGCTTGAGCTTAGCTTGGGTTTATCATGCGGTGCATCATCTAAAAAAGCCAAAACCAAAAATGGTGGTCCACGGGAAGAAAGTGAGCCAGTTAGCAGAGCTGAACATGAGTTCAAAAGCTTCCTTCCTTCAGGTGGGCAGAAGCAGGAGTCTGGAACTGGGTCCCAGTCGATCAAACCTTCAGAAAACTTCTTTAGTGACATGGCCAGTAAAGCAGATGCCTCAGAGGGATTGAATGGAGAGGAGCTCTGGATTGCCAACAGGTTGGCTTCAGCTGAGGAAGGAAAACAGCCGGAGGCTAGTGGTAAACGTAAATTGTTGTTTGGTGAGTTAAATCATCACAAGAGGCATGAACCAGAACCCCGTTACACTAGTTTAGGTGAAAATTCAAAAGCATCACGTATCTCCATTGGAATGGAGGATGGCTCCAATGCAGATAATGAAGATGCGGCGGAGTCAGATGCTGATGGTTCAATTTCAAGGCCAATTTCCTGCGATGATGATACACCCAGGCAATTCATAGGCATCGGTGGCTCCTTGGATACTCCAAAACAGGTGTGGCCTTCTGTTGATTCAAAGGTAGCAACTATACTGGAACAGAAGAGATCTACAGTGTCATCAGAGAATGAATCTAAGCCCAAAAATCAGTCCCATGGAAATTCATTTTCTGCTCAATCAGTTAAATTCATTCCCTACACATTGTCTACAGAAGAGGCCAGTACTGTTGGTGTGCCAAGATCTTCTAGCCAACCACTTCATGGCATTACACAGATGATGTCTTGTGCCACTAATGAAAAGTTTGGTTCGCAAGTTGTGAGTCCTGGAAATTTTCCAGCTATGTCGAGCTACTCACCGGTCCAGCTTCCCATCTTGGACAAGAATAATCCATGGGGGATGGCTTCTCAGCATTCACAATTCCACCCTTCAAACGTGAGCATAGGTGCACCTATCTCAGGTAAGCCATGTATTATTGAACCAAAAATATGCTTTGGTTGTTAACTTGCTGCAATTTACATGTTCCTTTTATGTTGAAGAAAAGCAATGCTAAAAATCTAGTTAGTGGTGAATAATTTGGAATACATGGGAATAAGTGATTTTTGGTTCCCGCTACTACAACTCGACTACCTAGGAATAACATAGGAGGAATTATAGTCTCAGCTTTTGTTTCTTATTCTGTAGATTTCATGAGCTGGAGCATGCATTTTTGTTACTGCCTTGAGAATCAGTTGCCTTTGTAGAGCCAGGAAGTTTTTTTTTTTCTGTGTTTTTCTTCTCTTTCACTTTTTCTTTACATCCTGGTCCAGGCCCCAGGGAGTGGTAGTTTGAGGGTTTTTTTGAAATCTACGGCCAGTTCAGATTGCATTAAAGCCGTTTAATGAGGTCAGTTTGTTGAAGCACAGTATCGGCCTGAAAGGTGGGTCAAACCCAAACCCGGTTAGGATCCCACCCAACTTATCCCTTCACTTGCACAAAATTATGACTCCCCCGCTCTCCAACCAGATGCAATCGTGCGGTTCGTTCACTCAGACCTGATGCCCACACTTGGGCACAACACATCACCATGAACCTCCATTTGTGTCTCCCGCAGTCCAGCCCAAGCCACCTGTGTCAACGCGAAAGAGGAGAGCCAATGCAGCTTGCCGTGGATGTGGGCGAGTTGTAATTTCATGCAAGTCAAGGGATAAGTGGGTGGGATCCTAACTGGGCCGGGTTTGACGGGCATTCAGCCTGATGCTGTGCTTGAATAAACTGGGCTTATTGAAAAGCTTTACTGCAATCTGAACTGGTTGGTAGTATGTTGCTTTATTGGTTAATAGCATCGATTTAGGGATAAATAAAGTATGTTTGCACTGTAGGTCCCGTACAGCCAATTGTACACAATTTGTCAGAGGTACAACATATGAGATTGACGTCAGAGAAAGCCAAAGTTGATGGAAAAAAGCATGGTGCAGAGGAAAGCTCCTCCATACGTGCAGAAGAAATGAAAGGGAGTAGCTTAAATCCTCGAGAAAATATTGGTACTGACAGACCAATAAGAGAAGGTTTACCTCTAGATTTTTCAGCAATAATAAGACCGGGTATTGCAGCAGACCTGAAATTTGGTGGATCTGGTTCTTATCCAAACTTACCATGGGTATCAACCACAGGTTATGGGCCACATGGCCGAACTATTTCTGGTGTTACTTACAGATTGAGTACTAACCAGGTTAGGATTGTCTGTGCTTGCCATGGTTCACACTTGTCCCCAGAAGAATTTGTTCGACATGCCAGTGAAGAGTACATTCAAGATGACAACGGTTTGGCAGCATTTGCAGGTACCAGTCCTGCAGCCCCTACTCGTACGTAGATGTTATAGCCATTCCAGTTAATAACCATTGACAGTACTTGAAGGGAATTCGAAAATTTGCTCATGTTAACCAGAAACATTGTTTACTCACCACTCCCAGACTGGTTGAATTGTATGTTTCTTATTCGCCTAATTTTTTCCCCAGGAACCAAATGCTGCAGTTGTATGTAATAACTTATGTGATCACTTATTCTTTCCCAGATGAAAAAAAGGAAAAATAAGATGAGAAAAATTTCAAGCCTAATTCGTTGGTAGATGGGGAACATTCGTGACTCCCTTACAAACGGATAGTTAGAAGAAGCGGTCTACAACTACTGTTATGACTTGTTAGCACTAGTCATAAAACCTAAACCATCTGATGATAGTTGTTAGATAGCTTAGCTTTTCGCTGTGGAAACTAAAGTTTAGGACCTTAGCTTGGCTTGGCTTGGCTTCGTTAAGGTGAGGGATTGAGGAGATAGAGCAAAATTTGTATGTCTCATTGTGTAGCCTAAGTAGGCCGATCGATTCTTCTATGCATAAAACGTGTAAGGGTAAGAGTCTAAGAGAGGGGAAGTGCGTAAATGTCACGGTTTGATGAGGTGTAATGGTAGGGATGGACTGATTGGGGATGGGATTTCTCCATGTGCAGCCCAGCAAATACTGCCGGATTTTGTGTGTTTGTGTCTGTTTGGTTTCCCAGCTGGGAATTGTTGTCACCAAATATTCAATGTTAGTACCTTTTAATTGCCTGGATTACGTCGTTAGGCGAAGAACCACCCAGTTTTGTCTGAAACTTTAGGGCTAATTATAAATGTTTTTTTTTTCTCAATTCGCAGTCTACCCAGATATAGAATCTCTAGTTCCTAAGTTCTCTAGAAAATAAAGTAAATACAATTTTTATTACAATAATATGGTTCTAGATTGTTGAATTGAATGACATGCGGAAAAATAAAATCAAGATCTAGCCTTCAGATTAGTTTATGATTTATATGATTTCTTTTTTTCTTTTTTTTGAGAGGGGAGTTACTTGGAAGTATGACACAACTTGATGGTACCAGCATGTAATCACGTTAAAGTGGTGTTGGTGAAGGTTGAAGTCGAACTCCAAACTTCTAGCAAGGCCTCTTATTCACTTTACCAAGTGGAGATTGTATTGGCAACCAGCGAACTTGTTTTTCTTAGATTTGAGCAAACAAACGGTGAATAACTCATCAAACTATTTAGAAAATTTTCAATTCAATCTGGAATTGTCATTGAGCACTGTTAATCCATGAGTTTATATTGGGTAATATGATTCAGTTATATTAATTTGAATAGTATCAAGGAGAAGATCTTGACAAAGAAGTAAAGGCGAAGGTAGCTGAAGTCGCATGCATGATTTAGATATGAAATTTATTAAGATTCACTAAAGTATCGCAATAAATAATAAACCATTCATTATTTGGGTGACATATTTTGTGGAATTTGATCAAGCAAGTATGTGTACACAATCACTCTCATTAAAGGAGATGTGATTAATTTAATTTGTTCTCAGAATTTTGGAGCTTAAACCAGAAGATAGCCGGATATCAGTTACGATTTGAACCGAGCAACAAGCTGAGAGTGAAAATTGAACATATTTTAAAAGTTTGAGGCCTTACACGAGCGTTGAGCTAAACTGGTAAATAGAACCTAGAATTTGGTGCGGACGCGTTGAGCCAGACCAAATGGTTAATTTGAAACTGAATAAACACTTCACAGGAAAAACTAAACGTCTTTTAAGTTCAAGGCCTTACACAAGCATTGAGCTGGAAGGTCACCTAACCTGCAGCCTGCAGGCATTTTCAATCATTTGACTTTTCTTGGTTAACTTAATTCTATGGGAACATATTTTGACTTTCATTAATTTGATACAAAAGCAAAAAATTCAGATCCTAACAATAAATGGTTAAACTCACAGTAATCAACAAAAATAGGTTCAGGTTTTTTTTTTAAAAAAAAAAGAGATAAAATACCAGAAAAATGTTTTGATGATTAGGGAGGTGACATCAGGATGGGACAAAAGACTTGCAATTTTTTTAAAAAAAAGATCGGGTGATATGATGTCAAATGTTCTATTGCTTCCCAACTCTGAAGAAAACTCCTAACAAGTCAGACAATTTTTATATCCAACCAAATGCTTCCCCATCTTGTCATCACTATGGATTTCATATTTTAAAACCCACCAAATTACAATTTTAAAATGATTTATAAATCACAATCAGCAAGTTAAAGCAGCAAAGCTAACAGAAAAAAAGGAGGAGCATATCAGCTTACCCATTTGGGGGATTTGTTTGTTTAAGTCCATGAACATAACAAACCCCAACTCCAATCAACAGCTCTCATCTACACCTTTTACAGGTCTTCCAACAGAAAACAAGATCAAATTTCTGGGCAGGTTTTTTGGAGACCAATTAAAAATTTTCTGATGAATCAATCAGGGGTCATATTTCTGCTCCTTTTCTCAGCTTTATGCCTGGTTGAAGCACAATCTTCTGCAGGTTCAGGAAATGGAGATGCCGTCTCAAATTTCCAGCCAAGTCTTGCTGTTGTTATTGGTATTCTCTCTGCCATGTTTGGGCTGACTTTTATACTACTTATATACACCAAATGTTGTCACACCAGGGCTGCTGAAGTCCATGGTAATGACCAAATCTTGCCTGGAGCAATCAGTAGGTCCAAAAGGTTCTCTGGAATTGATAAAACAGTTGTAGAATCGCTTCCTTTCTTCAGATTCTCGTCCCTTAGAGGGTCAAAACAAGGGCTAGAGTGCGCGGTTTGCCTGTCTAAGTTTGAAGATACTGAGGTTCTGAGGCTGCTGCCAAAGTGCAAGCATGCTTTTCATATCGGTTGTATTGATGAGTGGCTTGAGCAGCACTCAAGTTGCCCTCTCTGCAGGCACAAGATCACTCCGGAAGACCCCACCATCTTCGCATACTCGAACAGTATGCGCTTCTCCTTGAATCCATCTGACCTCCGGGAGGATCCTAATCTGGAGCTCTATGTCCAGAGGGAAGAGGCACGTCAAGGGTCTTCCAGGTTCAGCATTGGGGGCAGTTTCCGGAAAACTGACAAGGGTAAGAAAGAGGAGGAAGTTCCAATTCAGATAGAGGCTGATGCTGATGATGATCCGGATGGTGAAGAACGGATCTTCCACAACCTGAACCACAAGATTATTGTGTCTGATGTCGTGTTCAAGAACCGGTGGAGCAATGTCACCTCTTCTGATCTTATTTTCTTGAACTCAGAGATGCTCAATGACATGTCCAGCAACAGATTCTCTTCTCTGGAAGGAACTGGTGGGCAGTTGGCAGCAGAAAGAGCTATTCAAAATGAGCAAATCAAGAAGATCAAAGAGGAAATGGACCGGAAGAGGTTGCTTGAGAGCAAAGTCACCAATGTCTCAATTCCACATCTTCCTTCTACATCAGAAACTGAAGCAAATACTGCTAATATGACGCCAAAAATCACTAGTTCCGAGAGGAGAGCAATGTCGGAAATCACTGCTCTTTCCAGGTTCCGAAACGCAATCACAAGAAACAGAACAGGCGAATCTTCTCTGCATATAAGTACTAACATGAAGGAAGACAGAACTAGGAGGCTATGGCTGCCAATAGCTAGAAGAACAGTTGAACGGTTTGCTAATAGAGAAACCAGGTCCCAACAGCCACAATCTACAACAGAAAATATGAATCTAGTATGAAAAAATGGATTACATAAATCTTTTCACTTCAGCTTTTTTTTTTCCTCTGTTCTTTTTGCCACCATTGTTCACCGCACTTCATGTTCATAAATTCTGTAATATTTATATGTATAGATTAAATTGAGCTTGATTTTCGGCATAATGCATATATGACTTTTGTATCATTGTTTTTTTTTTATTTATGTATTTTATTTTATTACATTCTTAAATTCTGAGGAGCCAAAAGAAAGTGACAGATGTGGTTTAGCATATAATTAGTTTTCTGTTTAAAGTACTCTTTGCAAAAGGCAAAAGCCCTTTTGAGAGTTGAAATGTATCATGATTTTTGTTAGCCTCAAAAGTCACCATTCTCATTCATTCAACACTTCGTTTCTTTCATTGTGATTTTGATGGATGGTGGGGACAGAAAAAATATCCAGGATTTGGACAAGAAAAGCTTGTCTTGGGCAACACGGACCTGATCAATAGCCACCTCATTCTTTAGTATGTCTACATTACATTTATGGTTGTTTTGTGGGGAGCTTATATTTTCGCTTAAAATTTTAGATACTTTTGAAGATGTCAACTTGCGTAACTAGCGGGGTAAATTGTACATTAATCCTAACATTTTAATTATGTTTCTGTTTTAACTTCAACATTTATTTTATTCATTGCCCCTCCTAATGTTGTTAAAACGTTCCGTTTTAAACATTTTGTAAATGAAAAATTCATTATTTTAGACTGAAAATGACAAGTCAGCATAGGCTTATAGGGGAAAAGGCTCATTTTAACCCTTGTAAAATTTTCATTTGCCAAAAAAAACCGTAAAACTTTCAAATCTAACAAAAATCCCCCTCATGCTTCTTCCTCGCTAAGACTTCACCCAGAATCTGCCTCCGTCTCCGTCGGCCCTGCTGATCTCCCATCGAGTATGCACACAGCACTGTTCGATGTCCCTATCGGTCCCAGTGAATCCACTACCCGACGCCCTCCTTCTATCTTTGCTATCTTCGCCCTCGTTGGTGGAGACGAAGAATGCAAATTGGGAGGCTCCGAAGGGAACTGGAGGCTTGCTTCTTGTTGGGGTTTGAAGCAAAGCCAACAGCGGCTCCATAGAGGGAAGGAGGTGGAGCGACCGGGGAGCCACGACGCCAGTGGAGGATCAGAAGGCACCGTCAGTGGAGGAGGGCGATTCGGCTTCGTCTTGATTCCACGCCAGTGGGCAAGGGCAATTCGGCGGCGAGTGGATGAGGGTGATTCGGTGGCAAGTAGGCGAGGGCGATTCGGAGGCTTCTTCCACCAGATTCCGTCGCAAGCGGAAGGCCCGACCGGGGAGATGATGAGGCCGGAGAGGCAGGAGAGGCAGGAGAGAGCTGACCGGAGAGGGAGGCCGCCAGAGAGGGAAGAGAGGTAGGAGAGGATTAGCAGAAGAAAGTTTTAAGGCTTTTTTGGCGAATGATACTTTTATAGGGGTTAAAATAACCATTTTCTCTTATGATCTTATAATGATATGACATTTTCTGTCTAAGGTAATAAATTCCATAAAAAAAATTCAAAATGAAATACTTTAATTAAGTTAAAAAGATGCTATGAATAAATTTAAAGTTGAGGTTAGAATAGGAACAAAATTAAAATATTTAGATTAACATGTGTAATTTATCCCTAAATAGCATAACATTTTGGTGCTTATAAAAAATCTTTAGTATTGAAACCAAGGTAGTAAGATCTAATCTTAACTCA
This sequence comes from Aquilaria agallochum, assembly GCA_000696445.1. Classification (NCBI taxonomy): domain Eukaryota; kingdom Viridiplantae; phylum Streptophyta; class Magnoliopsida; order Malvales; family Thymelaeaceae; genus Aquilaria; species Aquilaria agallochum. The sequence goes on from KK902562.1 coordinate 63,010, forward strand.
CTAAGCTAAGGAAGCTAAGGAGGATGAGGAAGACACTAGACACATTTAGGTCCCTAAAGAATAAATTATCAAGCAATTATCCAAACCGAAGTCTGAAGCTTTGGAGAATCTAGTCCAAGCCATGGCAGAACATGAGAAAAATGACTTCTAGCCTAAAAAAAAAAAAGTGGGAAGACTATTCTCTAACTTGGTTAGAAAAGGACAAATCATTTTGTTTTATAAAAGTTATAGTGTTCTACTAGTTCAAGCATCTTAAAGCGGTCTGAACTTGGCCAAGTTAGCATCCAAGCCAAAGACTTCAAAACCCATGATTTGTCAGTTTGCTCGCCCAGCCAACCGAAACCAACTCTTTTTCTTTTCTTTTTTTTTTTTTACCCTCTTTTTCGGAGGCAACCGAAACCAACTCTTAAAACAACATAACAGTACTTAATATACACGTTAAAAACGACTAGATGTGGGCGAAAATTTAGTTTGTCCCATTATATTTTAGAAACGTTTTGCCCCAAAGTTGTACTGTTATTGACACAACACAAGTGAAGAAAATTAACTAGATTTTGATTGGGAATTTTTTTTTATTGAAAGACATGTGCTAAATAATTTAATTTAGAGTTTAGAAAGTTAATGTCAGTAACTAACAGGCACAATGAAACAAAAATCACATTCACAGGATAAAGTTTAGACTCCTAAAAGGAAAAATTACAAAAAAACTTTCTCCGTGTTTTGACCTAAGTTATACTTTGTCTCATTTATCTCTGGAAATATATATTTTATCATATACTTCTTTTATACTGTCTAACAATTTCTGAAACCTAATTTAAACTATATGATAGTCATCTTTCAGTAATTTCAATCTCTCTAATATGTTTTTACAGTTAATAGGCGTTTTAACTTATTAATTTTTCTTCTTTATAAATAAATAAAAATATATATATATATATATATTAAATATTAGTTAACTATAAAAAAAATATCAAATAGCTTGAAGTTACTCGAACATATTTGTTGAATCATTTAAATAAAATTTTAGAAGTTGCTGTTAGATAATATAAAAGAAATAAAGGTAAATTGTAGGTCTTAAAAAATAAGGAGAGTAAAGTATATCATGAGCCAAAACCACAAGAGTTTTTGTAATTTCTTCTTTTGAAAAAACAAGGGGTATAGTCTTTTATCCTTGCTATGTCAACTAGACAAACATCTCAAATAGTTTCCACAATTTCAGTTTTTGTCAACAATGTTCTGAATAACATCTCTAACATTAATGAGCAGATTGCACCTTAAAAGCTATGTAAAGTTGTTCATTAGTCCCCAAATTATTGTTCATTATACCTGATCCTATACATTATGATTCAAATTTAGCCCATGACTATAGAATGTTGTTCATTAGTCCTTAAATTATTGTTGGTTTTGCAATGTAAAGTTGTTATTAATATTTCATGTGAACAATAGACATAATTCCTTTTTTTTTTAATGCTCATAATAAAAATAAGTATAGGAGAACCTACTAAAAAGTTTGCACCTTAAAAGCTATGTAATTGTCATGAGATAGAAATTTATAAAAAAACCTTTTTAGTTTTAACTCCAATTTTACCAGTAAGTGTACAACATCAATTGTAATAATACTGAATTAGGCGTCAATCCAATTGGGTATTAGATGGTAAAGGTTTCTATCGAGTACTAAAGTATAGGGACCTGATTTTAGCTAAAGCAAACAAACAACAGAAACAATGTATAAAGGCGTAACTTGCCAAAATTGTGGATCACCTAAACCATCAAACCAAACAAACATAACAACTATCTTAGACACATATTTAAAAAGTTTATAAAAAGTGCTATTCAAATAGGTTGCTATATAGATAGAGCTTTGACACAAATACAAGTATCTATCTAACCCAAACATACTTACTGATAATTGTATGTAGGAAACTCTAAAGTATTGTCACTCCTTTCTTAAGATTGGGCAAATTAGCTTATTAGAACCTTGTTAGACATTCATATCTTAACAAGTTGTCCTATGAATCCTTAAGCTTAGGTTATCCTTTAAGGTCTCATAAGAATGATAATTCTTTTGAATCTACCTATTACCAAAGCTCTATGAGCCCTCTCCAACCTTAGAAATCTCTCTCAAGTCTTTTCCTAAATCTAGCAAGTCATTCAACACAAATGACCAATAAATGAAAAATGCATTCAAGCATAAGCTAAAAAAGCCAACAAATCATGGAAATAATCAATAAGTTATATATTTATAAGCATTAAATAATCCAAAATGATTAACATTATCCATAGAAACAACAAATCTACACATGTTTACAAAAATTCAGAGTTAAGGAAAAATATGAATTAAGGTTAGAAAAACCAGATCCATGTTGTAGAAGAGCTTGTACTCCAATCCAAGCAGCCTAATCCATAAAAACCTCAAGCAAACTAGCTAAAAATGTGTTTGTAAGGTCTGGGGACAAAGGGGATTAGTGGCTTGAACATATTGATCATTCTTAAAAATCTTCGATGCTAATACAGGCATTTTAACATATAGTTATATAAAGCACTCAACAATAATATAGGCACTTGAACTTATTGATTCTTTTCGAGAATATTCAATAAAAGCAAAGAACTTGTGCTTGCCACTAAAAAGTTTGAGATAAGTGGCTTGAATAAGTAAATGAGAACTCTTGATCATGAGATACTTCAACCCAGGGCAGACCTAGCTTTTTAAAAAATGATGGACCAAAGATAAGTTTTTCCTTAAATTTTAGTTCTTATAAAGGCATTTTGGTCAATTTTAAAGGGGCTAGTATATGTTTTTTATTAAGGCTTAAGGACCAGAAATGCAAGTTTATCATGTAAAAATTATTTTTCTTTGCAAGTAAGTAAAAATTCTTTGAGTATTGCCACTTAATCGTAAACTTTCCAATAGTAGGTTGGTGCTCATGAAGGGCTTCGTCATCCTCTGCTTAGACTTTACAGAAGATCCATAAGAGGTATAAAGAAGGGTCTTGACCATATCATAAGTGGAATAGTCCATAGGTTTCTCAAGTCTCATGAAAAATTGACTAATGAGCTTGAAATCGAAATGTATCTTGATATTGGTCTTAGTCTTGATTTTGAATTTGATCTCCTATTGTGAGATATCTTGTACCTGAGGGGTGAGCTAAGGATAATAAACCTTGGAATGTGGTGGAGGTACCTCTCAAACATATTAATGTATACCAAAATCTATATTGGCACAATGTTGATAGCAAAATCTTTTATTAGATACAGAAGAAATTTCAACTTTACCACTAGCTTTCATCCTAGTATGAAGGTGGTCACTTTGACCCTCCAATTTGGACTTTTTTTTTTCTCTTCCCTTGTCAACCTAGTTGGGCATCAATTGGAACTATGAATGAATAGGAAAAGTAATTAAGCCTTTTGTTTCAGGATATGATTCATATGAATATTGGCTTGATATTTTTGCAATAAATAAAGAAATGACTTGAGTAGCAGAACACATAGAAGGTTCATTATGACATTGTTTTGGATGATATCTAGAACATGCTAAGTTACTCGAGCTAGAATACTTGTAGAAGAAAAGGGAACACAATAAGAAGACCCTCAATAGGCAGATAATCCATATTTTAGACAAATGCAATGTTTCTTCCCTTTATGGAAGCAAAACTAATAATTTTTTATTGGAATCTTTAGAGACAACTAGTTGGACTAAGGAATTAATAAATTAGTGTTTAGAAATCCAAATTTGATCTAGGAATAGTAACATCGTACTCACTCATTTTTCTAAAAAAAAAAAACTTTCACCAATTTCTAAAGTCTTATAAAACTTGTGATGTTGTAAGTTTTGAAGTTGAAAACAAAAAAAAAATATTCTGTGAGCTTTATTGTTTAATGAATTAATGGTTTTACCTAGAATATGCTAAATTGGTAAAGGTGCCATAGTTGAGTCCATAGGTGCATTTTGAGCACCAATGGGATGCATATTTGGGCCAAAGTTAATAAGTGAGCCCATTGGGTAGCCAAGGGCCATAGATTATCTTTGAACAATTGTAATTGTGTGCATTTATAATAATTTAGTTCATGAAAAAAAAAATAAGAAAGTAGTCCGTGTGTTATCCAAAACTAAAGAAAGTAGTCCATGTGTTATCCAAAACTAAAAAAAGTCACCAACACTTGGACATTAGTATAAATTATGATATTGTCCCTGCCATTACACAGTATGACAAAAGATACCAGATGGAGGTTTAGAGTTTGACTTTGACCTCCACAAATTTTCCTTACAATATTTACTGATTTGGTAATTGTTTAAATTCTAACAAAACAGATATTTTTCTTATACCAACAAAAAAACAATAGTAAATCATCGAATATATATATAGACTTCGTTGGTTTCCAACAATGTGTCCAAGCCTTCATTGGTTGCATCAAAAGTAGTGGACCAATCTAATTTGGGTTAACATGTATTTATTTTTCAAATGCCTAAAACCACTTTTAGCCCTTGAACTTGCAAGACCCAAACACTTAAGCCCCTTAACTTAGACTTGGTTAAACTTACCCCTTAAACTCACAAACACGAGATACTTTAGCCTTTTTGGCCCATGTGCACATTATGTGACTTAACGGCACTTTCTCTTAACAACAGTTAGAGGTTTCTTCTTGCTCCCACTCCTAGATACAACCAATCAGAAATGGCCACCTAATTAGATCCTCTATTTTTCCATTAACTGGTACATATCTCATTATTCAATCCTTCAAGCCTCACTTCCCAAAGTCAAATTCTAAAATCCCATATTTGAATTTGACCACTCCTCTATGGTTTGACGACCATTCTCAGTTCGCCAATGAAGAAACTCTGCACCATTATGAAAAAAGCTAATTTCATTTCAAACCCTTATGATATTCTCTCAAATGAGATTGTCTTTTCAATTCTCAACAATCATAGTGAAAACCCATTAAGAAATCATTTTCTCTAGCTTACAAAGCTTTCCACACCATCAAGGCTATCCACCAGAAAACCTTCAGGCTGTTACATACTAATTTTATCCAGAAAGCTCTCTAGCAATTCCTATTTATTGAAAGCCTGAATTTTCCCTCTACCCCCAAAGAGGAGACACAATTTTGAACATGATCGCATTAGCTTGCAAAGCGAATTTGTAGTTGATGAACATGTCTAAGTCTAAATTCTTCATGAATATTGGTCTTTCTAGGTTGTTTTCCTTTTATTATGGTTTTGTCGAGGTCAATTTGTCAAATGCGATGAAATTGATGAATTTGTGGTATTAGCGACTGCAAACACTAAGTTTGGAATGATTATGGCTAGCAGGATGTAATGCAAGTTGATATTGGATATAAGGATTGGCTGAATAGTTGTGGGTTGAAGAAAGCTCAAGTTGCTTTCCTTGATATGATGCTTGAGGATTGATGATTTGTATGTTGACTTAGTTGCTCTAAAATACAAAAAGATTACAAGTTTGGATCTTTCTTATTTGCTAGTTTATGTTGTTATACTGCTTTTTGTGGCTTTATGTAGTTAATGTTTAATGGTGGTCAATTTTCTCTGGTTGCTTTTCGTATGGATGCTTTATCTTAGAATTGCTTTCTGACTTCTGATAATGCATTTTGAAGGGCCTCTTGGCTCATGGTGAAACTCGGTATATAAGTATCGGTTAACAGAAAAAAAAAGATCTACTAAGGCGGCTATTTTTTGCCTGTTGTATTTGGGAGTGGGAGCTAGAAAAAAACCTCTTGTTGTCATTAAGAGCAAGCAACGTTCAAGTCATGTGATGTGCACATAGGGGCTGTTAAAGTTTCCTACGTTTACAAGTTTGGGAGGCGAGTTCGACTATGTCCAAGTTGAAGGAATTAAGTGCCTAGATCTTGCAAGTTCGAAGGCTAAAAAATGATATAAGCCTTTTTAAATTAAACAAAAACTTAGGGGTTGTGGATTGGAAAGGGTAAATTGCACTCTTGGCATATAATATTTTATTATTGTCCTATTTTGGACCCTAACCTCAAAACCTCGCATGAGATTTCCTCAACCTCAATTTTTTATTCTATTTTAGACATTTTATAGATGAAAAGTATTAAAATTTATGGAACTGGCTATGTGGTAGGCTAGCATGGGCAATTTGCCATGTCACACAATGAATCACCAGCTATAGATGCCTGCAATCTGCCACATAAAAAATTTAGGGCATATGTTATAAAAAATGAAGAAATCTAGGGTATATAAGGGGTTAGCTTACATCTCTCCTTCCTCCTCCTTCCCCTACAGCCTCCAACCCTCTCTCGCCGCCTCCGACCTCGGCTTCATCCGTTGCTCCTCCTCTCCTCATTCCCTCGTTCCCTTATCCGTCAATCCCCCTTCATCAATTTGGCAAGATTTCGTTTGATTGCAACCCTCAATTTTGGCCAATCACAGCCTATGATTTTGTCTGATTTCATTGTCCGTTTGCCTCCACCATCCTCGATTTTGCTCGCCATTTGATCCCCCCACTGATTTGCACTCACCTTATCAACCGATTAACCTTTTCTTGCCAACATTTGATTTGAATTAAACCAGCAATTTGAATCCCAGCCATGCTGTCGCATCCATCGTCATCTTCGTCGTTTCCTCGCCATCGTCATTTCTTTAGATTTTAGACTGGTTTAGGGTTTGAGGAGGGAGACAGGGGATGATGGTGGGCTTAGGACAGATGTATTTGACGGGGGATGGTGGTGATGCCAGGGTTGGTGGCTGGAATGGTGTCGGTAGGGGGAACAGGATCCTAGGGTATAGTGGCAGTTGAGGAAAAGTTAGTGTTTTGAGGTAGGGAAGTGAAAAATCAGAGACCTAGGTTTCTATTTAGTTTTTATTCTTTTTTTCTTCCTTTTCCACCTCAGTGGCACCGTGGAAAATTCCATGTGGTCAGTTTTGTCAATTTTAACACTTTCCGTCTGCCAAATGTCTAAAATAGAATTAAAAAACTAAGGTTGAGGACGTCTCATGTGAGGTTTTGGGATTAGGGTTCAAAATAGGACAATAATAAAAGGTTAGGGGCCACGGGTATAATGTACCCGGATTGGAGACGAAACTAAAGCAAGGGACGAACGCGCGCTAAGGATGAGGCTCAAGGGAAGGATCTTCCGCCCAGTGCTCCGGCAAAAATAAACAAAATCCCAATTCGGTTTCTATTCTCCTTCTCAAATCTTCTCTTTTTCTTTTTCATCTTTTTTTTTTTCCCCACAACCATTTTTGGACTAAATTCCTTCTCCACTTCATCAACCAAACTTCGTGCAAGAGACAGCCAGCGTTTCGGGGCATGATCATTCCCATGGCATCATCCGTACGGCCGTCTCTCTCCTTTCTCAGGCTCACGGCCGCGCCACGTCTCGCCATTTCGATCTTGCACTCCCGCCTCCCTCGCCGCCTCGCTTTCTCTTGTCTTGCCAGCGGTACGCTCGGATTTCTTCAATTTCAATGAGCCACTGCTACAAATCCTGCATTCGGCATAGTTAATCTTGGAATGTGTTTTCTTTTCATCAAATTGTTTAGAATTACTGCTTTTAAGCACTTTGGTTATCCTATCTTTGTTGGTGTGATGTTGTTAGAAGGAATGGTTTGGCAATCCTGAAGCGAAGCATCGGCATTTTGTTGGTACTTGATAAGGATTTTTTTGTCTCTAGAATAGCTGCATTTGGGCTTATCTGGAAATTGCTTTTTAGAATTCTAGTTCGATCATTAGGTTCTCCTTGATACAGAACAATCAACAGGTTGTACCTTGGAATGAAGTAATAGCAAGCATTTTTTACTTGTGGAACTTTCAGAGTTGTGGAAGTTGCACGGTTGGGTTTCTTGCATAGTAGTGGTTAACGTCTATTCACTTTCTCTTTACAAATTTAATGAAGCATGTTGGAGATTCACACATTATGAAATTTGCCTATTGTCAAAACTAGAACTACAACTAAACTGATCAATTTATGACCTGCTGCTGTTCAAAATGGTTTCTGAAGCCTGAACTGTTATCCAGCTGTTCCACAATTGCGGTCAGTTGGTCTGAAAACTTCCAGGGCTTTGGAAGTTGAGACTAACACATTTAGGAGGCCCCTAGCTGGAAGTATGGCACAGGCTTGTACAGATGATACTGAAGAAAACATCTTGGAATGGGCCAAAAAGGACAAAAGAAGAATGCTCCATGTTGTTTACCGTGTTGGGGATTTGGAGAGGACAATCAAGTATCCATCTTTGTGTAATTTTATTTCACTTTGCCTGAAAAATCAAGATATCTCTATTGTGCTTTTTCATTTGGATTTTCATGTATTCATAACTTAAGCAAAAACATCCGGTGACTGCAGATTTTATACTGAATGCTTGGGCATGAAGTTGCTGAGAAAACGTGATGTGCCAGAGGACAGATACACAAATGCATTTCTTGGATATGGTTCTGAAGATTTTCACTTCATTATCGAAATTACTTACAGTAAGTTATTGAAATGTTCTTTATGTTTACTGGAGTTTTATTATATGCCTTTGATGTTTAAATTTTTAGCTGTACCTCAAGGTAATACTTTGAGGTTCGCAAACAGGAAGTACAAGCTGTAAGTCTGGTAATGTGTAAGTGGTTATAGAAGACTTCGTTGGTCCATACTTATGCTTGCATCTGGATTTCAGATTCTCTTATCTTGTAAACAACACTTGCTTTGTCTCCAATTGCTGTTTAAAAAGTAGACGAGATGAAAATTTAATGAATCTTGAAAGAAAGATGTGATTATATGGTTGCATCTCGTTAATGTTGTTCTTGTGCATAGGTTTTTGTAGTTTTTTCTTTTCTAGTTTGGCTACTTTCCTAAAATTTTGAGAGACAAATCTATGATTGGAGGATTATTTGGGGAGATTTTTTAACACAGTCGCTTGTGTGTGTTTTAGTTGTTCTGGGTTCGAGAATGTGGATTGGTTATCATATTCATTCGCTGTTTAAATACAAACTTCGGTATAATTTGGATTAACCTTAGGATTCAAATCCATTTGTTTATATCTCTTCATTTTATTGTGTTGACAGATTATGGAGTTGAAGAGTATGCCCATGGAACTGGATTTGGTCATTTTGGTATTGCTGTTGAGGACGTAAGCTTAAACTTGGTTTCATGACTCTGATATATTGTCACTGTTCGATTCTTCATGGACATGAAGGTTCTGCATGCTTGTTTAATTAGGTTGCCAAGACTGTGGAACTTATAAAGGCTAAGGGTGGCAAAGTAACTAGAGAACCTGGTCCTGTCAAAGGTGGAAAGACTGTTATTGCATTTCTTGAAGATCCTAATGGTTGTAAGTTTGAACTGCTGGAAAGGGGGCCTACTCCTGAACCGTTATGTCAAGTAATGCTTCGTGTTGGTGATCTTGATCGTTCCATAAATTTCTATAAGGAGGTTAGAAATTCTACAGAAAAGATCATAAATGATGCTTCTGTTTTATTTACATAAATTCTTGTTTGTTTGCTTGTATTCAATCCTTTAGGTAGGGTGTCTGCAACTTGCGTATTTTTATGCGTCTCCTATTGCACAGGCTTTTGGCATGGAGCTACTTAGAACGAGAGATTGTCCAGAGTACAAGGTACATTGACTTTAGCACCACTTTCTTTGCAGTGCAGCAATTGAAACATCTAAATCTAGTCCAAAATAGCCTTATCTAAGACAAAAGAGAAATGCCAGAAGGATGTTATAGTTTGTTCTTTGTTGTGCCTTAATGTTGGAAATTATGATCTCAGATCTTGGCAACCTTCCTTTCCTAGACATTGTCCACGAGAATTGTTAGTTCAGGGATTCAACATGAACCTTCTCCACATCAGAGTATAAACAGCCAGTATGTGTACTAGAATTGTTGTGCTTCACTACTGTCGGATTTGTTCTTTCTTAGATGATTTCTGCTATAAAAAGTAACCGATTTATCCACGAATAGCAGATCTCACAGTTTCAGAGTAAAGTTGGTGGAGGGTTGAGGGAAATAATGCCAAGTTTGTACACGAACCATTTTAGGCAGTAGCTGGATCTTCAGGGCATCACTTGCTGATTCATTCTTGTGGGTTTTTCATTTTCAGTACACAATAGCCATGATGGGTTACGGTCCTGAGGGTAAGAATGCTGTTCTGGAATTGACGTACAATTATGGGGTCACTGACTATGAGAAAGGAAAGGCTTATGCTCAGGTTAAAATTCTCGGTCCTCTCATCCTTTTCCTTCATTTGTTTTGCAGCTGTAGTACTTGTTTTAGTTATAATCCGCCAGGGAAAACTTTTCTCTAAGCACTTGAATCTTGGCAGATAGCAATTGGCACTGATGATGTGTACAAAACCGCAAAAGCAGTAGAACTGTATGGCGGAAAAATTACTCATAAACCGGGACCCTTACCTGGCATCAACACCAAGATTATGGTGTGCCTAGACCCTGATGGCTGGAAAACGGTATGCTTCCCTAGAGATTTACATATTCTTGTAAGAAATGTGGGTATATCATATCAAAACTTGAAAATGACTGGTTTTTGCGTTGCCTTATTTGTTCCTGTACAATTTACGCATACATGAATAATGCGTACCAACTTCTGGCCATGTCTTTGCTCAAATCATAGCTGCTTTCTAACGACTTGTCTTTCTTTTGTTTTAGTTATTTAGCTTCCTGTGATGGTGCAACCAACTGTTTTCCTGTCTTAATTCCCAGGTTTTTGTTGACAACATTGATTTTCAGAAGGAATTTGATGAGTGAGTTTTGGGCATATTTTCCTCCCTTGTGCGCAAAACCTTAATTTCAAGCTCCATGAGGGTCCCCAGACAGAAACATATACATCCAACCAACCTCTTTTTTCTCCCTTGTAGAGGGCAATTTTGTAATTTCGCAGAGTTTATTGTTCTGATACCTATCTATGTTTCAGGAGAAGCCTACTTTAAGCATGAAAACATTTGACCCTGTTCTGTATGAATTCCATGGTCATGTTCCGTTTCACCCATTCAACACTTTTTTCTTGTTCAAACCTACTCTAATAGAAGATAAGAATTAGGTTGTTACTCTTGGGGTAGTGCTTTAATTTGACCTCCATATAAAGCAGAAAAAAAAAATCAGAAAAAAAGTAGAAGTTTGCGAAGAAAATATTGCTCAAAACCTTTGAGATAAATTAATATCGGTTTTTAGTATCTACGAGGTATGAAACGCTCATACGTTGTGACGGTCATATAATGTCACAATATTAAGTAAAATGATAATGAAAAAAAGTAACAAAAATAATTTAGGAACCAAAAGAGAAAATGTAAAAATTTTAAGCATTAAGAGTTTAACAATTGACTTAGAAAAAGTTAAAAAAAAAAGTCTTATTTCACTAAAAAAAAACAAACCATGGTGATCAATGTTTTCGTTTAGAAGACAATACATCATAAAAAAAAAAACTAAAAGATTAAACAAAAACACTATAATTAAGTAGTTATTAAGTTCAAGGTCCAAAATGTCAAGATAGTCAAACTCAGGGTCTAATATCAGAAACGGAAATAATATAGGGACTAGAAATGAGTTTTACAAAAAAGAAAAGTAAAAGTAGAAGAATAGTGAGATCAACCTTCGAAAAGATATTTTTATTCGAAAATTTCACCAACCTTCCAAAAGAAGCAACCCAACCCAACATAAAAAAAAAAAAGAAGGAAAGGACAGGCAACAAAGTGGGTCATAATCCAGCCCAACACCCAAGGACAAAAGCAGAAAGATACTATAGTTTACTGTAGATAAAACGGTGGCTAGAATATAGCGAGGTTTTTTTAGACATACTTTGTAGCAAACATTTTTTTTAAATATAAATTTTGACATTAAAACAAATGGCAATAATAAACAATTAAAAAATTCTCATTCATAAATGGATATTAATCAATTAAATTTTGCTTCATTTTAATTTTGGGTTGGGTTTTCTTTATGTTATGTTCTTATTATTAAAATGACTAATTGTGATTAAAACATAATTCTATAAAACATAACACTACATGTGTTTCGAAATGATAAATATTTTTTGTCATAAAAAAATAATTTACTAAAAAGTTTCATCTCTTATTAATTTAAATTTCAATTTTTAATATNATTATTAAAACCTTAATGTCTTAAGTTATTTCTTCAAGCTAAAGAAATAAACCATGATTACCAAGATTTTGCTTTAGAAGACAATAAATAAAAAAATAACAAAAAAATTAGAGATGAAGAGAACAAATTATGCTCACTAATGTATTTTCTTAGAAAATAGTACATAAAACAACAACAAAAAAAAGCTTGGGATCAAGAGAGCAAATAGAAGAGCTAGATTAATAGTTATAAAATTTGGGACCAAAATATAACACTGATGTAAATTTGAGCCTAAAATGGTATTTTTTGAAGCTAAAGAAATAAACCATGATTACCAAGATTTTGCTTTAGAAGATAATAAATAAATAAATAACAAAAAAAATTAAAGATAAAGAGAACAAATTATGCTCACCAATGTCTTTCCTTAGAAAATAGTACATAAAACAACAACAAAAAAAAGCCTGGGATCAAGAGAGCAAATAGAAGAGCTAGATTAATAGTTATAAAATTTATGGACTAAAATATAACACGGATGTAAATTCGAGCCTAAAATGGAAGCATTAGAAAGTTAGGGACTGAAACCGTGTTTTAACCGAAATAACACATGAAATAGATTGAAAGCGTAAAATTGCAACACAGATCCTTAGGAAATTCATCGCCTTACAAAAAGAGAATCAAACCCTAAAAATAGCAAATCGTATCCAGAAAAATAAAAAAAAAATAACGAACGCAAAAAAAAAAATTGATAAGAGGCAAAACAGTAAAGGCACTGTAGCGTGCTGTAGTTCGAACAGTAACAGCCTCACGGCTTTTAGAATACAGTAACAGCCAGTGGTTATGAGAGGAGCTAGTGGCTCCATTCTTGTTTTTTTTTTAAACAAAATTGTTTTTCTCGTCTTTATCCAATTTATTTTTTCCCCCCTCTTTTGTCATCTCATGCAATAAAAGCAGGACTTTCAAGGTGAGTTAGTCTAAGGTTTGGGGTTCTTCCAAGAGATGAGGGGTTTGAATCTTACTAGCCCTCGCTTTCAATTTTTTTTTTTATCTTTTTCAGTTTTTTATTATTTATTTTTTCAGTTTCATTTCTTATTTTAATTATTAGAAAATAAAAATGTAGTTCAAGAAAAAGAACAAATATGAAAGAATAAAAGAACGTATAGCAAAAAGAACAAACAATAATGAGTAAAAGAACATATAAGAACTAAAAATGAATAGAAAGAAAAAGAAAATATATGCTATTTGCTTACAAAACAAAAAAAATGAGAATAGCCAAACATTAAGTAGCACATATAGCAATTGAAAAAGAACAAAGAACAATTCATAAAAAAATATATGGGAACTAAAAAATAACAGAAACAAAAAAATATATAGGAACTGAAAAAGAACAGATTTATAAAAAGAAAAAAACAACAATATATAAAATAACATATAGGAAATGAAAAAAAAATAGCAACAAAAGAACATATAATAATTGAAAAAGAACAAACAATAATACATAAAAGAACATATAATAACTGAAAAAAAACATAAACAAAAGAAAATATAGCAACTGAAAGAGAATAGATTTATAAGAGAGCAAACAAAAATTAATAAAAGAACAAATAAAAAATAATATAAAAACAAAAATGAAATAAAATAGAGACAAAAGTGTAGAAAAATTAAAAAATGATGAGTGAAATTGGAAATAGAACAATAGATAAGGTTAAATAAAAGAGGGGTAGAAGCAAAGTATTAAATACAATTACTGCTAGATATACGGCACCCCATATTTTTAGGGGTGTAAACGAACAGAATGTTCGGTGAACTGTTCGGTAAATTACTTCTGGATATACTGCACCCCACATTTTTAGGGGTGTAAATGAACAGAATGTTCGATAAACCGTTTGGTAAAAATTAGTTTATGTTCATTTATTTAGTTAAATGAACGAACATTAACATATTTTTCTGTTCGATTAGTTAAATGAACGAACACGAACAAGGTCTCGTTTGTTCATTTACGTTTATGAACCGTTCGGTTATTGTTCATTTATATGTATTTATTTATTTGTTCATTTATATTGATTTATTTGCTTATTTATATATTAGTTGTACATTTATTATTATATATGTTTTATAGATCATGTAATTTTATTAGTGTCTACCTACTCCACTCATGTGACTATACCCTAATCTTTTTCAAATTAATATATTATTTTTGTTTCCCCAAATATAATCAGTCATTTTTCTCATAGCGTGAACTTGCTGCAGTATCAAGCTGAACCCCATTGTCATAACCCTTAATCTCTTTCATCATCGCCTCTTGCTCTGTTAGCTATTGCTAGATTCGCTTGAATTTAGATTGGTGATAGTCATCAAGTTTAATTGTTCATGTTCGTTTATTAAACGAACACGAATAGAGAAGTTGTGTTTGTTTATTATTCGTGTTTGTGTTCATGTTCGTTTAAAGTTAAACGAACGAACATGAATATGGCTTGTTCGTGTTCGTTCGATTTGTTTATAGCCCTACATATTTTTAAAGTATACTATGTCACATATCATTATTGTTTTTACAAAAGAAAATTATTTTAAGATGAAGTAAACTAAATCAAAATTTTTTGCACCTTTTTATATGTATTCTAATTTTTCTCATCATAATTTGTAAAAGATAAATAAAATATATAAGAAAGAAGATATTTTTTATAGAAAAAATAAAAAAAAAATTATGTATAAAGCAAAATAAATATTACTCAGCAAAAAAGCTAATTTATTGATAAATGAGAAAAAAATAAATAATACTTTACTAATAACAATACATTTTCTAATACCCAATTGAGTTCCATCCAGTAATTTTTTATGTTAAAATATGAGTTAGAAGACTAAAATAAAACAAGAAAGTAAAAGCAAAAGGAAAAGCAACCAAAAAATAAAACTAAATATTTATGTTAAAACACATGTATTAATTATATTTTACTATTTTATATCTATTTCACATATTTATATATGATATTTTGATGCAGAATGATAAAAAAAAATATCTCACACATGTTCTACAAAAAATAGAATACTGCGGTATATACCTCACGATATTTGTGATATACCAAATTTTTCTTACAAAATATACATAAAAAGTAATCATCATGCGAAATATTGAGATATTTCGAGCAAAAAAATAACAAAATATGAAAATATTTATTTCATGTACCGCTTACTCGTGGTAAGTGGAATATTGCAGTATTAAATACCATAGGTAAGAGCTATAAACAATAGAAATAATATAAAAATGAAAAAAAATAAAAAATAAAACAAAAATGAAAAAAAATATTACAAAATGAAAAAGAAAATAAAAAACTAGAAAAAGAATATTAAAAAACTGGGAACAATACAAAAAAAAAGAAAAAAAGAAATGAAAAGGTGGAAAATGGGGGGAAACAGGAAACAAAATTAAAGAAAAAAATAAAAAATATAAAAAAAAAGAAACAGTTTGGCCTAGCAGTGAATTGAATCTGCATCGTTGGGTTCACCTCCAAAGCATGAACCACTCCGCCAGAAACAGATCTTCGTCTGAAATTCATATAACTTTGGGCAAAAATGTCAGGTCTTGAATTTTGTAGGGTGGTGCATGATATTAACCAGGTACATGTAAGACATACTCTTCATTTAATGCGCAAAGTTATCATCGTCAAAAATAGAAAAACTTTGTGATCAAGTCAAAGTAACTTGACCAGCGCAATTCAAGCTTGGCAAAAAGAAACTGTAAGGGTAAATGGCACCAACTGTCATCAAACTATTATCTATGTTGCACTTTTATCCTCAAACTATGAAATATTGCATGATTCATCCTAAACTAGTACTAATGTTGCATTGTTCATCCTCTGTCCATTCCCGCCGTTAAAACACTTGCAAAATGACTCAATTGCAACAACATGAAATATTATAGCTGAACTGAACAACAATAGAAAAATTGAAAGTCTAAAAACGACATTCAACTGAAAAATCAAAATTAAACTTACGTTTTAAGAAAAATAGGGTGATAAACAATAAAGGAAATTAAAATTAAACACAATAATAATAATAATAATAATAATAATAATAATAATAATAATAAAATAGAAGTGATAATATCATATCATATCTTTATATATTATGTTTTGTTAATAATAAAAATAAAAATAAAAACAAATTAAATTAATAATAAATAAAATAATTGAAATACAATAAACTAAAAAATTTATCAAACTAAAATGAAATATTAAATAAAAATATAAAAATAAATAAGAGGGCATAATAAAATTAAAAAAATTCTTATTAAATTAAAAAAATACTCCTTCTGTCCTACTTTCTTTTCTTTATTTGACTTTTTGGAGTAGTTTGACTTAAATTTATTCATATTATTTTTTGTTATAAAAAATTTAATAAATATATATTTAGAAACTATAGGTCTTGATTTATCATTCATATATAAAAGTATTTCATTTATATACTAAAATGTTAAAAATGAAAAATTATAAATTAATTGTTGAAAGGTAAATGATGCAAAGAATTTTGGATAAAAAGAGTAATAAAATAAAAAAGTATAAAAAATAAAATAGTAAAAACTTAAATAAAATAATATAAATAATTAAATTAAAATAAATAAATCATAAAATTTTTAAAACATAAAAGTAAAAAAAATACAAATGAGGAATAAAAAAAATCTTTAGTTTTGAAAAATTAGTAAATGAAAGAAAAAAGAGGACAGTAAACGATAAGCGTAACTTAAAAATAAAATAAACAGATAAAATAAAAAATGGTAACATGTTTATTTTTGTTGTTTTCATATATTTTTTATGTGTTAACTTTTTCATATTTTATTTATTTATTTCAGTTGTTGAATGTATAATCAACTATGTGCTCTTTGCATTAGGAAAGAACCACATGAGGATATGTAAAGAGTATTTAGGTCATTTCACCGTGATCATATATTTTTATTATTTTATTTTTATGATTTCATTATTCTATTAGTTTTCCTGCTAGTATTTAATATTTTATTTCTCATTTTTTATTATTTATATATAAAAGTTTGATATGATTATTTAAATTATTTTTATTATCTGATGAAAAATATATTTTTCGTAAAACATAAGTTTTAATTTTTTTATTTATGGTTGAAGTGTTTTGTGAGGCCTTTAATTTTAGTATTTTGTTCAGTTCATTCCAATATTTCATTTTATTGCAATTTAGTCATTGTTCTGTAGGGGTGAGCACGGGTCGGGTAGAACCATGGGTTTACCCAACCCAATAGGGGTGGGTAGGGTTGGGTTGGGTAAAAATTGTTTATGGTTCGTGGNATCAGAGTCTTACTCATTCTTGCAGTATATGTTGATCTGTTGAGTTGGAAGAGATCTGGTGTGGAACCGTCAGACCCGAGGACCCAGAACCGAAAACCCAGAACCATGGTCCTGGTTCTGGTCGGTTCTCGGTTCTCGGGTTGGTTCGCATTTTTGCAGAACCAAAGGATTTTCGGTTTGGTGCGGTTCCGCTACTAACCCGCACCAAACCGAACCATGCTCAGCCCTATTGTTCTGTAGCGTTTAACAACGGTACGATTACGAATGAAGTATTGAAGTTAAGATCAAATTTCAATGATAAAATACTACTAATAGTTCAGGACAAATGATGCAACATATCATAGTATGAGAATGAAAGTGCAATATAGGTAGTAGTTGGAGGACAATTAGTGTGTTAAACTGTAACAGAAAAATAATCGGACCGTGCGTAGTACTACAACCCGACCGGCTTAAACCCTACAAAACTCCTAGACGACATGAGAAGTAGAATTTAGGGAAAAATCTTTGAATTCCATTCAGAGAGTAAAGCCGATTGGCATGAAGAAATCGATGGGTGGAGAGAGTAGAAATCGAAGCAACAAGAAACGCAAGAATACGGAGCAACAAGAACCAGTAAGAGAGAATCGAGAGGCGGCTAGCGGAGTGAAAAATCTGAATGATAATCGGAAACCAGTTTCTCCGACTGCCGACGAGCAACATGACCCCGCCGTGATGAAGCCATCGGAGGAAGTTAGTCGAGCAGGAGCGAAGCCAGGGAAGAAGAAACCGAAGCTCGTTTTCCCTTTCGGAAACTACAAAAACTACTATGGCTACCGGGTAATTTAGTGGCTTCTTTTCCCCCATTTTTCTAGTAGAGTTGTGGATTATGATTGTTTTTGTTTTGGCTATTTCAGATTGGTCAGGACTTGGGGGAGGATCCTCGGATTAGTGCTTTCAAGAAGGAGTGGTTCGAGGGCAGGGATTGTCTTGACATCGGTTGCAACAGCGGTGTTATAACTGTCCATACTGGTAATTGTTTCTCATGCTTGCAGTCCATTTCGTTTTGAAGTTAGATTCGTCATTCTGGATAAATACTTGAAGTGTCTATGCTGTAGTAAGAAGCATGCTTTTGAATTGTATTAGTTTTATTGCAGTGTAGTGATCAGGTTCAAAACGTAATGATGCGTTTGAACTTAATACAGTCCAATTTCTGGATTATGAGATCATTCAATGTTGTCTCCCTTTTTTCCCCTTAAAACCGTCATGAAAATGTTTTTGTCAGCAACATGTGGTTTTACTTGGTTTTGGGGTTCAAAATTTTCATTGTGGTGAAGTCATGTCTCCTCAATTGTTTAGTGCTGCATACTTGGGTGGGAGGAAGGTAGATATCTGCAGATTGTATTGAGTGTGCAAAACTGACTTCTAATTTTACATGATATGAGTTTGCCTTTTTATCTTTGTTATTTTCTTCCATTTTGATGAATGTCATAATTGTTCTGCAGCGAAGAAGTATCACTGCCGAAGCATCCTTGGGATTGACATAGACTCAAGTAAGATCTTTTACTTCTATCATGTGGGATAGTTAGAGAATACAGTTTCAGGAATTCCACTCCTTTTCTGTTATGACCTTGTGAAGTGCATTGAGTATTCACTTGCCTTTAGGCATGGGAAATTGACATTAATCTTGCATAGAAACATCAAGTGGATATCAAGCTTTATTTCTTTTGCTATGTACTTGCAAGAGTGTTATACAGTAAGAGTTTCTCAAAGACATAGTTGTTCCTATAGGGGAAAAAAACAGCAATGATCAGCTTTCAACTATGTTTGGATTAAGGAGAAAGGAGGAGGTAAAGGAAAGGTATCTGACATAAAGGAACGGCCTCTCCCTTATTTTGGATGTCATAGGGAGTCGAAGGATGCCCCCTTCCTTTGTTTTCTTATTCTTTTCCATTCCTGACTATCTTGCTAATCATTCTGATTGGGGAAGAAAAAGGGGACAATACACTTTAGTAATTTTGTTTAACTGTTTTATATGATTTGGTAAAGGGACCTCGGTGAACTTATGCAGGAAAAGTTCCCTTCTCTCCTCATGGCTCATTGTCCTTAGCCAAGCTACTCACATTAAGTTGTCCAAACAAGGAGTAGGTTGATCCAGTCCTTTTTCATTCCCTGGAAAACTTTAGACACTCCATTATGATATTGAGCTTCTATGTTGGAGTTTGTCTGGGTTCAAGTGTTGGAACAGTAGAACAGCTGACACAATGATATCTTTCAGGTCTAGTTGAGGCTGCTTACTGGTACCTCAGGAAAATTGTCAAAATGGAATCTTCCAAGAAAAAGAATGCAAAAGATTCATGTGTAAAAGTTGGAGAGGATGCAAATGGCTCTGACTCGTGTGCTACTGCTTTGTCCACTAGTGAGGCTAGTCAAGTCTCAAGCCCCTGTTCACCTGCACAAAGGGATCTCTCCGATGTAGTTTCCTTCCGTAAAGAGAACTTTGTCAGAAGTAACTTTTATCATGACAAGCATTATGATACAATTCTTTGGTAGGTGATACTTTTATCTATTACTTCAGCTCACACTAGGTGGATTTCTACTTAATGTGGATAAATTTATATTCTTGGAAAAATAAGATGTTTCTTTGCTCATCAAAAGAGAAGCATCGTTATCTGTACTGGTCTTGCACATATACATGGTGATGGTGATCTTGAACTGACAAATCGATTCAATTAGCTAGTTTGCTTATTTAGTGGTGAAGTGAATGTCTCTGCTTGGCAGTTTGAGCGTGACAAAGTGGATTCACCTAAATTGGGGTGATGATGGATTGATAGCTTTATTTACGAAGATGTGGAAACTTCTTCGTCCGGTGAGAATTGTTTATTTTGTTTACCGTCAGTTTCTATTTTTACAAATATCTTGCTCTATATCACTTCTATATGTTGATGCTTATAGATTGTAAGGCACCTGAATCACTAATGTGAACAGGTGGCATTATGGTCAGTTTCTATTTTTACAAACATCTTGCTCTATCACTTCTATATGTTGATGCTTATAGATTGTAAGTCACCTGAATCACTAATGTGAATAGGGCGGCATTCTGGTGTTGGAACCTCAGCCATGGGACTCATATGAAAAGAATCGTAAAGTTTCAGAGGTTTGTTTACTTCTCTGATTATCATTAACTATTGTCTATTGTCTACATCAATTTTTCTATTTCCTCTTTGTTTTTGTTCCTCTTTCTTGGTTGATACAAAATTTCTCCAACCCCAACTAAATTGGGTATGGCTGGCTTGATGATTGATTGATCGCTTGAATATACCAATAATATGATTGGCATACAAAAGGATACTGTTTATGTTAGGATCAATATCAGATTGAAAGGCGGGCAAGTAGGATTGAAGGTTTTCAATTCGACATTAGTTGCCTAACATCTTCCTCATTTTATATTCCTGTTATAAGCGCCTGGTCGCAAAAAGTATGTGCTGTCCACCAAATCTTGCCAGGCACAGAACTGGTTTATTATCAACTGTTAAAATCTTGTAATTTCTCATTGATAGGTAACCCTTATATTACTTCTGATCCAGCATTTTTTTCACCTGTGAACATTATGCAGACGACAAATATGAACTATTATAGTATTAAGCTTCACCCGCAGCATTTCCAGGAAATTCTTCTGGACAAGGTGCTCTTTTTCCTCCTATCTTCACTCCATACACTACTGCCGCCATGCTTCAACTCCCCGTGGGGTCCTTCCCTCCCTCTCCCCCTCTGTCCCAATACAAGCACAGGCACACACATACACACACACAAACACAGAATTTTGTTTGTATTTCTTCTCTTATATTGGTGTTTGTTAGTGATTGTAACAAATAAAAATCTTTTGCAGGTAGGATTCAGAAAAGTAGAAGATATAACTTGTGGCTTGCATGATACAAAAATGGGTTTTGACAGACCCATTTTCGTGTTCCATAAATGATTCTAGCTGCAAGAACTGCTTGCCTGAGTATAGGTTGATCCTTCATGGTAAGTAGTTAGATCGAGCAGTAGCCTTGTTGATGGTGCAGAAGATAATTAATTATGACCGGAGAATTGGCAGGTCTCATCATTTGAGAGATTTTTGGGTCAAGTAAATTACGATTTAAGTGGGGGATGGACTAGCTTCAATGCTCAATCTCCACATTTTGTAATGCACAAAATGTACTTGATAAGATATGAAAAATTGAAAATGCTTTTATTCTGCTCCGCATTGTTCACTAAATTTTCTGCTTGCCTTTTGCTAGCACTAGGGATGTCATTGAGCCTGGCCCAAACACATTGGGCTCGAGCTGGGCTCAATAAGGATTCAGGTGGACTTGGACTCGATGAGTTCTAGACTTTGGGTTGAGCTGGGCATGATAAGTTCGAGATGCTCGATAATATTAGGGGCTACTTGTAACTTTTGAAATCTTAAATAATCAAGTGTAATTAGGACCTTACTCTAGGGGGTATGTGTACTTAATCTTGCATATAATGGCGTAACCCTATACTTTAAAATCGTAGGGGTAAGTGCAATTATGATTTAACTTAAGTGTAATTAAATCTATATATATTATAATTATTAAAGCTTCCTTATTTTTTATGAATAATAAATCATAAATTGTAAAATCGAACTAAATTATAATGTTTTACCAAAACTTTCTGAAAAAAAATATAGAAAAGATATAACAACGCCAAAAACCTTAAATCTTAACAAATTTAAGTTTTTTTTTTCAAAAATAGTAACGATTATTAGACCATATATTTGGAATTTTTTACCAAATTAGTAAGTGACAACTATTGATATACAAGAATAAATTTAAAATATAATCTTCAAGTTGTATTTGAAAGAGTTTGAAATAAATATAATTAAAAAGTGAAATGGATGTTAAATTTATGAACATGAATAAGGGTCTTAGATACAATTGTTTTAAGCTGTTTCTTATCAATAACACTTATAACCATAATTAAATACCTAAAAAGTTGTTACTATTTTAGAAAAACATAGAGTATGTACACAATATCAATTGCACAAAAGTATATATAAAAACATAAAGTTTTGAATTGTAAGTTGTAAGCATTTAGTATAATAATTTAAGTTCATCAATTCAATCTATCTTACAATAATTGGCTATCAAGTGTCTAACTTGATCTAAAATTAAATAAGTTCAATTAAATATAAAAGTCTATTTTTCAACCTATAATGTTTTTTTTTTGCCCAACTTTCAACCTATAATGTGAAATCATAAAGTTAAGATTCTAAAGATTTTTTGAGCGAATAGAATAGGGATTTCACAAGATTCTACTTAAATTAAGATTTTACCTTAAATTGAATCATTTTTCTTATTATGAATCATAAAATCATAAGATTTTAAAATTTGGACTGGGTTTGCTTAAAACTTGGCTTATGTTTAATTTGATAAGTTCAGCTCCAACTAGTTGTTGAAAGCTCAGTTTGGTATATAACAGCTATAGCTAATAGAGAGTACTAATTGGGCTCTTGGATAATTTGTTTTTCATTTTTCCCCATAAGATCAAAGCCTAAGGATGTCAACTATACATACACACACACACGATTGAGCTTAAAAAGAAACTAATAGTTATTTGGTGTTTTATTATTGCTTTATTTTGTTTTCAAACATACTATTTCACCACGAAAGTACCATCAAGCGTTTGTTTAAGCAACCAAGGCTCTACAGAATATTAATTACCACTTTTCCTTGGCCTTCTTAATAGGCTAATTATAGTTAGCCCTTTGAAATTCATGTGAAATTACGTTGCCCTCTCTTCGTTTCAAAATTAGCTATGCTTTACCACTTGGATGTAATTTTTTTAATGCAGTGTTTGACATCAACTTTTTAAAATTTTAATTTAAATTGAACAACACTTACCTCCTAATAAACTAAAATTATTTAATATTTCTAATAGTTTAAAGTATATCATTTCTTTTATCTATCTAAATGTCAAATAGTTTTTTTTTTCCTTCGGTTTAAGGGGTAAGCATATATTTTTCTTGAACGCAGCATATTAAGACAACA